>QLTV01003831.1:555167-598586 GCA_003457575.1 Thermophis baileyi | reverse complement strand
TTTCATGACTTTGCAGGTGCAACATAATGAGATTGGTCTGTAATTTTCGACGTTGCTGGGATCTCCTTTTTTGAAGATAGGGATGACTGTGGCTAGTGACCATAAGTTGGGTAAGGAGCTGGTCCTGAAAGGTTTTTCAAAGATTATGCTTAGAGGTTCAACTATAGCAGTGGAAAGCTTTTTTAAGAAATATGCACATAGTCCATCAGGTCTGATAGATAAAGATGGTTTTAGGCTGCGTAGTGCCTTTTCAACGTTATCTTCTGTGAAATCTATTTGTGTTAGATCATTGTAATTATTTGTGGTACAACTAGAGAATGTTGGGCATGAGCCATTGCTGTTTACAAAGACTGAGCCGAAGAATGTGTTAAAGAGGTTGGCTTTAACTGCTTCATCATTACATTCTTTACCATTAGGTCCTTTTAGGGGTGGGATGGATCTCGAGTCTTTAAGTTTATTGTTTACAAAATTATAGAAGGTGCGGTTGGATTTTGTGCGCAGAAGGTTTTCCTCTTGTTTGATGTGATAATTGGTGCATTCAGTCTTTATTTGGTGGCATATATTTTTGTAGCGGCTTTTAAAGTTAGCTACGTAGCCAGTTTTGTTTTTTCACCAGAGAGATTTTTTGGGGGATTGGAGCTTCCTTATTGATATGGGTAATTCATTTTTTCTGGTTTTAGTAGTTATTAGTGGTATGTATAGTTTAATGACTCTTTTGACTTTGAGCAAGAAAATGTTATAATGGTCTTCAGCAGTGTTACAGCCAGAGAATAGAATTTGCCAATCAAGAGATGAGAGGTCGGTGTCTATGAGATCATAGTTGGCTTTTTTGAAGTTGTAATTGGGTATCCCATCATTATAGTGATTTTTGTAAGGACATAAATTAAGACAAAAGTCAATCATGCTGTTGGAAAAGGGTTCTTTTATTTGTAGTCCATAAATTGAGTTTAAACTGTTGCAGAAGATGAGATCGAGGCAGTTGTTGAGTCTAGTGTTGTTGGTTACTAGTTGTTCTAGTCCTAGATTAGTAACAGCATTGTATAGGTTTGCATGGATGGGTTCAGTTGTACATTCATTTAGGGTCCAATTAATAAGAGGTAGATTGAGGTCACCAAGAAAGATAAGAGGGTATGGGCAGGAGGTTGCCCACGTTAGTAGTGAAGTTAACTTGTTCGCAGATGCGATGTCGTAATCGGGGGCTCTGTAACATAGTAGGAAGCGAAGTGTGGTATTTAAGAATGGTATTTAAGAACAGTTCGCAGATGATGGTTTCAGGAAGAGTGAGTTCATGTGTAACTTGAATATTTTTTAGGTTTAGTGGCTTTTTATAGAAGATAGCTACTCCACCTCCTCTGCGGGTTTTGCGATCAGACCGGTAAACATGATAGTCTCTTACTGTGATAATGGAGTCAGGGAGGGATGCATTTAGCCATGTTTCGCACACAAATATAATATCAAATGTAGCAGTATTTAATAAGAGGAGGAGTTCGGGCATTTTGTTTATGATGCTTCTTGCGTTAATTAGTTTGCATTTAAGGTTAGTAGTGATTGGTATTGAGGAAGTAAGGGGCATGCGTACCTAGTTTTGGATGATGGAGGGATGGATGTTGGGGGATGGATTGCGGGTCTTACTTTTGATGCAGTCGGCACGGTAGTCAATGTATAAATCAGTGTCACCTTGGTCTTGGCGTCTTTTAAGTTCTGCGCAGAGTTCACGGGAGCGGGCTCATTGTAGTATGGATAGGTCAGGCCGTGATCAAAGTTTGTTATGGTTGGGGTTGGATGTGGCAATGGAGTTTATAGTATAAATGAATTTGCGTTTGCTGGACTCATTTTTGCAAACGACTCTACAGAATCGTGGGGCCACCGAGCCATCATTGTTCTTGTACTCTGGGCCATCTCTGGAAACTTCGATGATTTCATCAGGGGAGATGGTTGGTGTATGATGGCTGCTGCTGATGTTGCGAACCTTTGTGATATCAGGTTCGTTGGTGTCATCTAATCCAAATAAAATAGCGTTTTGACGTTTTTGTTTGCATTCAATGGTATCTTTGATGAGTATGGAGATGTTGTTTGTTTGGTTGGCAGATATTTGTGGTTGTGGTTGTGGTTGAGGTAATGGTTTGCTGTATGCAATCACTAGTGCTCCTCTCAGAACATGCCAATGTTATTTTAGGCTTGGTGACTTTAGCAAGAATTCTGAAGTGCTGTGGATTGTCCACAGTGATGCCACAGCCTCATAGCAGGAAGTCTCCTTTCTACAACCAGGCAACCACACCATGGGGAATCCCCAAACTGCTCAGCCTGGAAGCACAAGGACCTTCTCTTCCTGTAACTGGCCTGCAACAGTTGAAGCCCACCCAGCCCCCCTCACTGTTTATTGCGGTAAATCATGTGGCCTCTTCACTTTGGTAGGATTGCATGGCCACTGCGGCCTGAATTGCTTCATCACAGTGTGTGTGTCAGTTGCTTCACAGACAGAGCTACAGTCCTGTCTGAAATTTCTGCAAGCTCTTTAGAGATGTGAACAGAAGAAATGAGGGTATATCACAAGGCCACACAAGAAAGGATCCCAAAGCCAAAATACCATAAAATAGATAAAATTTAAAACTTTGGATAGGAGGAGTCAAATATCGGTATATCTGATCTTTAAAATAATCTCCAATCATTGGGCAGTAAATCTCTTTGGAGGTTAATATGCATTTGTTTTACCAGCTTATTTATGAACCTGACACTGTACGGGCTTATTGTGATTTTACTGTGCTGGAAAGTGAAGCATTTCTTTAAAACAAAAATCTGATAAGTAAATGCAGCTTCAGTTAGAAATTCATTCCATTTTTGGTCCTCTTCGGTTATGCAAGAATAAATCTATAAACCTGAAGAAGCCAGCATTCGCTTTTGTTCAGTTAAAAGCATCCAGATACCTACCTTGTACTTCATTTTCTGGGACAAATTAAATAGAAGATACTTGTATTAAAGATTCGATTTATCACACAAACCCAAACCAAGTTGCTCATTAAAGCCTTTATTTCCACTACCCAATCAAACCCACAGGACCTTCAACTCAAAGCCACATGGTAAAGAACTTTGTGTAATGAAGAAACAGAGACTGAGCTCACACAAATAGCGATGTGCTTTCACAATGAGAGTCATTTTATATGTAATATACAATATATAATTACAATTGTTCCAAATGAGAATGACTCAAATTTTCCAGTAATCTTTCCTGTTGGTGGTGTGTAGAATGTAATTCTAGTCATTTTTTCCTATGACTTTGGACTTTAGAAACAATAATTAGCAGAGTCAGCATGTTATTAACTTTGTCAGTAACCTTTCCCTTACCAGGCATCTAATGTTTTTGGACACAGACTCAGAACTAGTCCTGAAAGTTTGCTTCTGCTGTTTTTCAAATGATGTGAACAATTACAAAGTGCATATGTCACCAACATGGATGCAGAACATTTGGTTTAAGTATTTTGTATGTTATCCTCTTAATATGTTGGTTTTTGAGTAGCCAAATGAGGAACTTTTCCTTTTCATGTACAGAAAGGGGAAAATATTAAATATAAGCCTTATTAAAAGTATGTATTAAATATATCTTAAATAGTTAAATAGTTAAGAAATACATAGAATTAAGTGCTGAGAATTATTGTAGTGAAATAATGTAACAGTTGTTTCTCTTCTGGCTTCACCCACTTGTTAGTTGTTATCCAAGGCATTCCACTTGAAGGTCAAATCTGAGCAGTTCTTGGTCCAAAAAAGATTGCATCTCATTCATATAGTCTATAAACAGGCTACACACTTTTCTTAATCTGAAGAAAAGCAATGGAAAATATCAGCATAGTTTGCATTCCAGGGCAAGCTTCTGTGAGATTCTAAAGAGAGTATCTTTGAGAACGTGCAGAGTACACTCTCTTTGCACAATGCAACCATACTTGGTGTCCATGATAAAACAGGAGATTGCAGATCAGTGTAAAAAACAAACAAACACTGAATCTACAATAGGATAAACACTTGGAAAAGTTGTTCTATTTAAACTGGATTAATATACCTGGCAGAGGGTCAGATTTTCACCATCCTGATTTTGTTGAAAAAATATACCTGCAAGTATGGTTAATTAATCTAATGAAATAGGTTACTTGATAGATAGAAGTAGATGTCAAATTTGAATGGATTTACATACAATGGGTTTTTTCCAGGCCCAACAACTAAGTTTATCATAGCTTTGCATGCTGATCTGGTATTGTAGCCCAATATCTCTTGAAATATATTTTAAATACTTGTTGGATTTGAATTCAGACTTTATAGAATTCTTTATTGGCCAAGTGTGATTGGACACACAAGGAATTTGTCTTTGGTGTATGTGACTATAACTAAAAATCTCAGTTACCCCAGTGATAGTCCTGATGTGATCATTGTGGCGCCAGTCATGGATAAGATAGAAAGATCTGCAGTTGAACAAAGACATTTTAAAGAAGAAGCCCTCACTGGGGGTGGGGGGTGCCACAGATATAACCCAGGAAAGACTGAGTATACTCAGTGGACACTGAATGTTAAAAACTGTATGGGGAGAAAAAGAAAACCTGATGGAAGGAGAGGTAATAGAAAAACTGAGATTCTAAACATGAGTATATTACGGCTTCCCCTTCTTGCAAATCTTACTTGCTGCTTCTGAATTCTATTTACCTGACAGTTTTGACTTTAAAAAAGAAAGCCAAAAAAAAAAAAAGTAATATGCCTTTTAAATATTTACCTATATTATTTTAGGGTGATTTCTCTCTCTTTTTTTGTGTCATAAAAACAACTTACTAGTCTTATTGTTATCTTTTACTAATGTTCTGTTGAGCAATACATTTTTTTAAAAAAAAATTAAAAATAATTTTATTAAACTTATCAAAGTATAAAATACAAATAAAAATGAAAATAGTGGAAAATGGGGAACAGTAAAGGGAAGAGAGAGAAGTGTAGGGTAAAGGGACAAAAAAAAAACCATTGACTTCTGCCTCTTTTTAGCACAGTAGAATAAAATAACATTACAACTTTTTACTTTTGCATACTTGGTATGTATTAGCTATTTCTATAACAACAAACTTATCTAATCAGCAAAACTCAAAGTCAATGTTTCATATATTTTGTTTCCATCTCAAGCAGAAAATCCAGAAGTGGTTTCCAGGTAAAAAACAAAGTTGGATGTGTTCTTTTCCTTGATTAGAGCAGTTAATTTAGCCATCTCTACTAGTTCCATCAGTTTTTCCAGCCATTCATCCATTGTGGGAATTAAAGTATCTTTCCATTTTTGTGCATAGTGGTAAATAATTATTAATGTTCATACCTGTTAGTGCTTTGCTATAAAATAAAAGGCTAGTCAGCTATTAAATTGGAACTGTTAAATTTTGATCTTGCTGCTGTCAACATATATAACAGCAAGGGTTTTTTTTCAAGTTATTTGACCATTAAGCTTTTAAAAAATCTCAGGTTTAATTTTTATATTCATTTTAAGAAACTTTTGTATTAAAATATGAATCTTACCTCAGCATTTCTTTGCTTTATCACAAGCCCACCAAAGATGAAAAAGTTCCTTCTTTGCATTTACATTTGCAACATACATTTGAAATACCTTTGTCCATCTTGGACAATTTATCAGATGTTAAATACAGTGGAACATCATTTTATAAAAAAAATTCTTTTAGATGATAGTCTAAAGTAAATTTTAAACCTTCATGTTTTTCCATTGTTTAAGCATATTATACCCAAAATTCTTTGCCCATTGAATCATGCAATCTTCACAGATTCATTCTCCAAACAAAATAACAATTGTTTCAATAACAATTCATCATTGCCACATAATACAATTCATTTTTTACAAAGTCAAACCCATAACTATTTTTATCTAGTTTAAGCATTTCTTTCAGTTGTAAATATATAAACCAGTGACAAACACACCCTTGTGACTCCAGCTCTTCTTTCGACTTAAGGGTAGGTTCACCTTGACTAAAAAGTAGTATTTGATCATAAGTCCACCAGTCTGGCCTCGCCATTGTTTCTTGTCTGAAAAAGGCTTCCTGAAGTGACACCCAAAGAGATACTTTCATAGAGAACATTGTTTTATATTTCATCCAAACACGTAGGTGATTTTCAAATACATTTTGCTAGCCTGTTAGAGAGCAGGTAGACTTTCTTTTTAAACAGATGAGACAGTTGAAATTCTTATATTTACAAAACCATTTCAATCTACTTTACTCCTTATCACCAATTGACCTTAAGGAAGGTTGACACCACTGGACTTAGTTCCTGTGAGCACTTGCCCTGCTTTGGATCTACTGGAAGAGAAACACCCAAATTTGGCCCCCTAAGAGATCTGTAGCAGGAGATGTTTTACTCTCAAAATATCACAGAATAATCCCCCAGCATGTAGAGACAGTCAGTAGGGACTGCTAATTCCCTTGACTCTTAAAAGCATTGAACAGTTATAAAACAGTTGGCAGGACAATACTCACAATTCACTGAGAACACCAGTGTGTGGTCTTGTGATATGGAAAAGGGCTTATGCAAAGCTGTCTGATCCCTTTAAGTATCACTGTTTGTGATACCACAATCAAGTATGTCACCTTCAGCAGTCATGTGCGCAATAAAAATGGTGGTAGTGGTAGTAAAATTTCCCCAGCACTGAGATGCCAAAAGCTATTGACAGCAAGTCTGCAGGCAGCTGCATTTTATCTTGGATTAAATTTGGGATACAAAAAACAGTGAATCCAGAAGAGAATGTATTATTCAAGCATTGCTGCTAAAATCTGTTCCTGAAAAACACTGGAATGAGTCACCTGTAAGATGAGGAATAGTTGCAATGCTGCAAACAAAAGTGCCAAATGTACAACTTTATTTATAATATTGAGTAAACAGTAGTAAAATTATTAATAGTGGTCTGTTTAATAGTTGGGAACCTATTATTTCAAAATTTCTGATATACATATTATAAAAGGAATGTTCTTTCCAGGACAAAAATCTGTAGACATCCATATGAACTATGTCCTCAAATAGTTCATTTTATTGTTGATCAATGATGATAGGGCCACTTTTCAAGACATTTTTATAATAACGTGACAAAAAGTTATTTATATAAAAAGAAATGGATTATTCTTATTTGGCATTTCTCCTATATAACACCGAGAAATAAATTCAAGAGGATGTTTGCATCTGCCTTTTCAAAGAAGAGTACTGTAGTTTAATTCTACCTAAGTGCAGCAATAAAGCCATTGACTGCTAGGGCTGCCCACTGATCGTGAAGGGTGTGCTTTGCTTTAACAAAGGCTCAAAAGAGGAATTTGATGAAAGCTGTTTTGCACAGCAGTGTTGACCCCTTCATATCTAAGAGCAGAGAACATAGAATAATAGCATTGGAAGAGAGCTTGGAGGTATTCTAGTCCATGCCCCTACTTAAGTAGGAGACCCTATACCATTCTGGATAAATGGCTGACCAGTCTCTTCTTCAAAAGCTCCATTGATGGAGCAACACAACTTCTGGAGGTAAGCCATCCACTGATTAATTGTTCTCATTGTCAGGAAATTTCTCCTTAATTTTAGGTTGGATCTTTCTTTAATGAACTTCCACCTGTTACTTCTTGTCTTGCCTTCAGGTGCTTTGGAGAATAGGTCAACACCCCACCCCACCCCATAGCCCCTCAAATACTGGAAGATTGCTAGTTACCCCTCGTTCATCTCTTCATTAGATTAGACACACCTAGTTCCCTCAATTGTTCATTATGTGGCTGAGACTCTTTGTTGCTCTTCTCTGCACTCTTTCTAGCATCTCAACATATTTTCTGTATTGTGTTGACCAGAACTGGATGCAGTTTTCCAAGGGTGGTCTCACCTGTGCAGTATAAAGTGGTGCTATCACTTCATGTGATTTTGAAACTATCTTTCTGTTATTGCAACCTAGCTTTTTTGGCAGCTGCAGCATACTGATGGCTCATACTTAAGTAGTGGTCTACTAGAACACATAGATCCCTCTCACAGTTGCTATTGTTGCGCTAGGTACCACCTATTCCATACCCGTGCATTTGGTTTTTCTTGTCTAAGTGTAAAACCTTACTTTTCACATTTTGTTGGATAGAGCCCAGTGTTCAAATCTGTCAAGATCCTTCTGAATCTTGAATCTATCTTCTGAAGTGTTACCTCCTAGCTTAGTATCATCTGCAAATTTGATGACTTCCTCTTTTGTCCCATCATCTAGATCATTTATGAAGGTGTTGAAGAGTACTGGGCCTAAGACAGGACTTTTGGGTACCCTACTGCATGCTTCCCTCCATGTAGATGTAGTTCCATTGTGAACTACATACTAAGTGCAGTTGGTCAGGCAGTTGTGAATCCATCTGGTGGTGTTATTGTCTATCCCACATTGTTCTACCTTATCAAGAAGCAAAGCAGTTGTGGGGCTTTACCTCATCACTGCTCACCTTCAGCTTTCCTCCAGCAGTTGCAATAATCAAAAGAGGTTTCGCTATGTGTATTGAAGTTTTGTCCAGGTATTGGAAGGACCCGGAGATGCTCTCAGAACATATAAAATGCTTTTTATTTATTTTATTTTATTTTATTTAGTTTGTCGATCATGTATTAGATAACAGGTATAAGTATAAACATGGACATGAACAAGTAATGAGTACAAATAAATGGGGACAGTAGGACAGGGACGGTAGACACTCTGGTGCGCTTATGCATGCCCCCTTTATGGACCTCTTAGAAATGGGGTGAGGTCTACCCCAATTTGGCTTTGTCAAGACAAATTGAACCACCTTTTCACTTTAGTAAGTTGCATCCCATTGCCTTAACATTGCAAAATGCTCTGACAAAGTAAATCAAAGCCACTTTACATGGGCCTACTGACTTACTATACTGATTCAGTTGTGGGCCTTTTCATATTCCAGAAGCTTTATCTAAGGAGTGTTTTATTCATACCAACCTTCCCAATTTGGGTGTCTTCTAGATGTGTGTTGGCTTCAGTTCCTAGAATCCTTCAGCCAGTGTAGATGTTGCTAGGAATACTTGGAAGTGAAGTCCTGGAGAATGTTTATGACAGGAAAAGCTGATTCAGTATCTATCAGCGGTGGGTTGCTCCTGGTTCGGACTGGTTCTTAGAACCGGTAGCGGTGGTGGTGGGAGGCTCCGCCCACCCGCCCAGGATGCTTCTGCGCATGCGCAGAAGCGTCGCGCGCGAGTGCGAGCACAAACCAGTAGTAAAGGGTTTTAGAACTCACTGCTGGTATCTATGTATGCATGCATGCATGTATATGTATACACACTACACACACATACACACACACACACACACACACACACACACCGAAATAGGTAACCTGTTACCCTTCAATGTTATTAATCTCAATCCTGTTAGCCAACATGACCAGTTACAATGGATTGTGGTATCTGTAGTCTTAAAAAAACATACAAACACAGGCAGAAGCAAAAAGTAGTCATATCTAAGTTGTAGCCTTATCAAATGAACTGCAAAGGTAATATTTTGTTTGGGAGAGATCTCAAGAATATTTGACATTTTTCTAGAGAAGAGGGAATGGAACATTGTTTTGCATAACAAAGTTGAGAATTTATCATGATCTGTTCTGCAGTCTCACAGGATGATAACAATTGCCTGAAGAGCACATGAATCCATCACTGTATCTCCACAAAAAGTCCCCAAGGCAAAGGAAAAGATGTGAAAAATACGAATCGGTTATTGCCTAGTTAAACTATTTTCACAGGCCTAGCATATAAATAGTACAAAATAAAGCTCTTCCATTTTATTTGTCCAAATTGAAAAGAAAAGGAGGGATTATTCCAGAATGTCTTGATGCTTTAATACTGTCTCTAGGCTGCCACAATTCTCTTACCACTTGCAACAACCCATTCTTGCAGTTTGTAGGTTATTGCATTTCACCCATACATTGCATATAGGTTGTGGTAGGTTTAGCTGCCCACAAATTTTATAGTGACTTTCCCTAAACCGGCACCTCCCTAGTGTCATTAAGACTGAAAACTTCCATGCAGCATGGTCAGTTTCTAGGAGTTGCAGTCTCAACACAACTGGATTGAGGTAGATGTAGGCTGCTCTGTAGCATAATCTACATCTTCTCTTGTGGAAAAATATGTCTCATGCTATAAAATCATCATGCAAAGGAATATCTCTGTGGTTCAAGAGTCACAACAAATAGAAATATTGCTGCTGTACTTGGTCTCAACAGTCTTCTATCAAAAACTAGAGAGCATAATCTATAATGCATAGATTTGGGTTTCACCCCAGGAAGACTGTAATACTATCCAATCTGTGATGGAAAAAATCCACTCCTACAGAGAAACCCAGTGCAAAGTGATTAAATTACTTCAATACTACTTTCAACCATTTGAATGCACTAGGACTTATCATTATACTGTAAAAGTTAATCAGGCAATGCTCAACTTAGGTTATAACCATTGGGAGAGACATACTGGCATTATATTGACAGAAAAGATAGCAAATTCTATGACCCTCAGCTAAGGAATGGGGAAGCCAATATCCCAAAACAGAGCATAAAACCCAGCAGAAATAGGACAGACATGCATCATCATCCCATGGCCCAGGAGAAATATGAACATTGCCCACTAACCAGAGACAAACCAGCAATTATGTTGGTATCACAACATAGGATGCCAAAATAATTGGGATATTTGTAAGCATGTAAGCCTCCAGCCCCACAAGCTATATATTATGGTAGTGTTTTTACTGTATCAATCAGTAACTCACTCCATAGGGTATCGGATTAGGAGTGGGGCAATTCCACCAGAGCAAAAGTCACGTGTAACCATTATGTGCTCCTAATACAATAATTATAACGTGGTCAAACAAGAGAAAGCCCACATATGCCTCAATTCAAAGATGCATTGCCATGCCCACAGGAGACTTCAAATATTTTTACACTTCTTTTACACCTCCTCAAGAACTGTTTGATCCCAATTCCCAATCAAGTGGCTCCTGGCCAAGCTGGACAACAATGATGGGAATAGTTGTCTAGCATATCTAGAAATCACCAATGTTGCCCTATTGTACTTTTGAATTGTTTCCTGCCTTCTACCTAGGTTTGAAAGGCCAGTGTAAAGTCATGCATTAATCAGAGGAAGCTGCTTGGAATATTATTTACTCATGGAGGGGAGGAATGATTTAATTTTAGAGAACAATAAAGTTGCACACATGAAGAACCTTACCAACAGCAGGAAATGCCATGCAGGCAAGAACACATTAAGAAGCACAGGCTGAAGGAGGAAGTACAAAAAATACAGCCAAAGAATTGGTGAGATTTTCTCATGCTCAACTTGACATCCTCTTCTTTATGCATGCTTCACTTCCTTAGCTGTGTTTATCAGATGAAGCTGGTGGTTCTCTGGGTACATTCATGGTGAGCTTGCAGCTCAGAGGTCTGTTTTACAGAGTAAAATGTGCAGTACATGCTTCCTTTGTGGTTTCTTTCCTCCCTGTTTTCTTTCCTATGTTGGTCTCTCCTCTTCATGACCCACAGAAATAACATTTCATAGAAAATAAAGTTCCATCATCAACTTTCGAATTTTGTTTTCTGAGTTCAAACAGCAAGACTTCTGAGTATTGTTGTTTTTTGTTTTTGTTTTTTGTTTCAGCTGAACTTGCTGAAGAGGAGTGGATGTATCTAAGCCTTTCCTATTCTGTGGCATGTTTTATTCTGGGAATCTAAACAATCACCTGCAACAATCAATCATATGAATTGATTACTAATTGTGCACATCAGTTTGTTCATAGATACAGCTTCCCAATGAACATAAAGCAAGTTCTTCATGGCAAGCTAACTCCATGTGTTCAATCATGGAACACCTGTAAAAGTAGTCAAGTCCATGTTATTATTCATTTATGTCATAAATTTAATACTTAAAAAATGATTGTAGACAACTGCTCTTCCAACATCATATGCAAAGAGTTAGAACATTAGGGGAAACATATTTGGACTGCAAAACTCCAGTAACACTAGTTGGCACCTAAGGAATGTTCCTATATAATACCATCTGGTGGTCCTTTGAATTTTTGCAGATCAGACATGGTAGATTTAAGAATAAGATTTAAATACTCTACGTTCAGAATAACCTGTGTGTGTACAGCTGCTCTTCTGCAGCAGCGGTTGGGTGGAAGGAGAGAATGGTGATCGAACATACCAGAGAAGGCTCGGAACTGATCCACAATTCCTTGGTGAGGAAAAAGTGTTCACTGTTGTGAAGAGGGAGTTTTGCTTTTTTTGTACAGGCCCAGTTTCTATGCAATATCCTTGGAAAGATCAGCTAGATCGACACAAAACATAAAGCCCTTGTGATGGGGATGGAGAATAGAGAAGCTAGCTAGCTAATTTTATTTATTTATTTTATTTATTTTATAACATTTATATGCCGCCCAACTCCCGAAGGACTCTGTGCGGCTTACATCATAAAAAAATAAAACATATAAAAACAATTTAAATTTTTTTTATGTTAACCCAGCATTATGTAGTGACAATTCCTTGAAACTAACTAAAAACAAACAATACCTCCTCCCACTTTACTTCTAGAACTACTTAAGACTCATCTTTCCCTCACAAGTTTTATTTGTAATGATGTTCTGCTACAAGTATCATGTTTCTCCAAAAATACGACCCACCTTGAAAAGAAGCCCAATCACGTTTTTGAGCGCATGCAATCAAATTAAGCCCCACCCACAAAATTAGCCCAAAATTAAGACCCCACCCACCCCGGGGTGCAGGGGATGGGGCGAGGCACACAGGTAAAAAATAAGCTAGGGTGGGGATGGAGGGGGTGGAGCTGCCCTACTTACCAGGCCTCGCACACCCCAACACCTGCTTTGCCTTCTTCTGTGGCCGCTTGCCGCCACTCGCATGCATCGCCCTGGCCTCCGTTTTGCCTTCAGATGCCTGCCGGAAGGCATCTGAAGGCAAAATGGAGGCCGGGGCGATGCGTGCGAGTGGCAAGTGGCCGCAGAAGAAGTGGGCCAGCAGCGGGCTCCTGCTGGTCGGGGCTGTCGGTGCCACCGCCGTGAGGTGAGTCAATAATTAGAACAAAAAGAAGGCCTAGCCATTTTTTCAGGGGTCAAAATAAGACCTGGCCTTCTTTTTGGAGAAACACGGTATAATATTCTTAATCTTAAAGCTTTAACTTGAAGAGACACCATTTGGGGACACCATTTGGCTCACTCCATGCTCCATCTATGGATCAAGCAAAGAATTTATACTTCAGAGTCCATTCAAAAGGGGAAACTCTGGGGCCTTCTGTGCAAAGCAGTGAGGCACCACTTCATGCTATCTTCCTGACTTGGGACCTTGAGATGATACTCAGTAAGAAAGATGGCTTTCCTCCAGCCAAGGAAATTTGCTTTGCTTTGGCAGAAATGTCTTTTGTGCGTGAACATTGTGAAAAATTGACAAGGGCCAACCTGGTGGATAATTGGCGATGCCTTACTACTTATTTTAGAAAAAGCTTCCCCTAACCCCACTTCTGAATGCTTTGATTTGCTTGCTTTAGATTAAAACTATTCCTGAAATGCCTTCTGTTTGCTATATATTTGGATTTACATTTATGCAACAACCCAATAGATCTTACGATGTTAATGTGCAGCTTTGGTTGCATTTGTACCCTCCTGGGGAACTAGCTAAGGAAATGGTGCAAGTATTGCTCCAGCAGGAGCCCACAATCATTCTGCCATCACATGTTTCTCGCACGTCACAAGAGTTGGACAGCATAACTGCTCTGCCTGAGGTGCAGGAAGGTAGCAGAGGTATACTCTGTTGGGATGAGATTCAAAGGCCCATTTTCCAGTGACACGTCTGCAGAAATGGCTTTACTTATCAACACAAGGTGAGCACAGTGTCACTACCTCCATTGTAGAGAATAGTCAAAAGGATTTTTTTTTAAAAAAATAAAAAAAAATCAGATCCTCCTGTCTTTGGTGAGAGGACAGTGAATGTGCTGTCAGTATATCAATGGATCCTCTTCTCCCCCATCTTTGCCGTAAAATGAAGCTACGGTTGCTCTGTTCAGTGAGATGATCCCACCTTCATCCAAATTTGTGAGAAGTGTTTATTTAGAAGGCCGTGGGAAAGCCAAAGCTTTAAATAATGTAAATAAATAGGACACCTCTTAAGAATTTGGAAAGCATTTTCAAACTTTATTTACAACTGTCACAGTGACAAAAGTAGTTTGAAAAAAATGCTAGCTTTTTCCCTGAGGCTCAAAAAAGAATTTTACAGAAATATAGAATGTAATATATAACAGGAAAAGTTCCACTGGAGTGCTTTGTTCCTCAGACACATTCAAAAGTGACAGAAATACAAGCAACAATTGTATCTTCTAAAAAAAGCAGAAAAATGATATGCAAATATTCAAAGACAAACAACAACCCCACTCTGTCCTTAAAGCATTAAGGATTTTTCTTTTTCTGAGTCTGAGTGGTTAACATTGGACAACTTCAAACTGGGACAAAAATGGAGAACCAAAAAGTAACTTTTGAAGAGAAAAAAAAAATAGGGCAATTCAGGTTGGGTGCAAGTGTGAAAGCTCATTGTACTGAACAGCAAGACAAGAACAGATTCAAGGATACAAAAAACATCTGGATCCATCCATTTTAAAGCAACCTTGACAAGGAAGGCAAGGGTGCAAGACAAATTTCAGTGATGCCCAAACATCCACCAAGACAGGTAGTATATGTGTTACAGGTTCTTGGCTGAAAAACACACACACAAGAACACCCAACTACATCCCTACAATCTCACATCCACATGTAACAATGATTCACAGCTGTTAAGTTATTGCCATTATGTGGAAAACACATGCGAGACGAGACCGAAAAAAGTAACCCTGATTCAACAAGCAACTCTAATCCATTATCAGCAATTTTACTACTCATGAGGTATCAAAAATAAGTGTACGTGTGTGTATGCGTGTGTCTTTTATATATAGCACATAGAGTTCCAACAAAGTAGGAAAGGAATGGAAAAGATCATGGGAAACTAAGGATTATTTTGACTATCTTGTTAAGGCTATAATGTTTATACATTACAAAGTTTTAGTTTCTGCAAAATTAATATGGAATCATTGGCTTTTAATATCTGAAAGTCGTACTTGAAATTTCAACTTTGTGGAACTTCCTGCCAAGAAGTCAGACACTGTTTTTCTTTTTAATGAGGCTGCCAATTTAGCTTATCCAACTATTTGTTTGCCTTCTCGGAAGAAAGATATATATGGGACATGAGGAATGAGATTATAATGGGGAATTTAGAACCTGTGAACAAGGTAAGTCAATAAAAAAAAACCTTGGTTCAAAAAAGTGTTATCTTCTCCACAATACTGAGACGCTGTAATACCTTTTTGAAGATAAGCCCTGCTTTCACCATCCTGCTTTTAAAGGGGATACTAATTTTCTTAAGGTCTTCCTAGTTAACAGCCTTGGTTGGCCCTGTACTATAATCACGAGCCCTTGATCCAGCATTAACGCATGACTAAATCATAAATCAGTCCTGATGAAAAAGCCATATTTCACAGCAACCAGATGCATTGCTGACAGAGAAAGTTAAACAGCAGCTTCAGTAGCAGGAAAGAAAATATACTTTCTTTTTCCATGTCAAAATCTCCTGAAGTTTTTTCTGAAGAAGCATTTCTTCCAATCCCACCTCCCAAACAAAACAAAATGTGACCATTTACAGCCTAAACAAGATAACTGCAGAACAAGTAGTAAAGGCCATTTCTACAGTCAACAGCACAATGGCCATACAAAGCTATTCACTGCGATGTTAAAATGCATGCTTAAAGAGGTGCCAAGAAAGGAAAAGACATAAAAAATATAGTTTATGTGCAACAGGTGAGCAAGCCAATGCCGGACCCTGCAGCCTGACAAAAGATGGTGCGACTTTAAGAGGACACTAGGCTGCAGAAGGCCAACCTAGTTATTGACCCATGGCTCCTCTATGGTGTTCTGCAGGAAGACTGCCTAACGTGTCATAGGAGCATTTCAGTGGCTTGTCTTCCAGCCTCTAAACACATGCACACATAAAACCAGAAAAAACACTATGAGAAGGCAAGGTTTTGAGAGATGAACACTATTCTCATGCATTTGTAGCCAGAGGCAGTCCCTTACAGAACTCAGCTGCATTTATACTTGCAGTTATTTCTTCTAATACCACACACTTCAGAAGAAGCATGCTTCCTGCTGGCCTATTCCTCCACCAAAGCGCCCTCTAATTTCCTGGCTGCCCCAGGCAACCACCACAGAATTCAACAATGATCTTGAGAAGGGCAATCCTTTTTGGCTTGCTTTGCCTGCCCAAACTTTCTTAGTTTTAGCTGGAGATTGTCACGTCAAGCGCTTCAGTTCTCAATAGAGAATATGAAAAAAACTAAGATCTTGCAGGTGCAAAATTGAATGTCTTTTGTAGAAAAGACCCTTCAGAAAGCTGTTCTCTCTCCCTCAAGATGGCCTAACATCTTGAGTAGAACAGAAGATCTTCGGTGCTTTTACTGTTCCTTGCTCTCTTTCTTTGCTTCATCACAGTTCTGTTCCTCTTCTTCCTGAACCAGGAACTCCTCGGGTGGCCATCTTAATTCTCCACTCTCCACATCTCCTTCTGTTGGCTCTACCACAATGGAAGGGAGGCGGTCCTTCAGCTTACAATAACGATCAAAATCTGAAGGGTCAGGGAAAATCTGAAATAAAAGATTTACGGTAATCAATATCTCCAATCCAATGTATTTTCAGTAGATTTTCATTTATTCACAGCTATCCAAGTATCCCCCTATAAACGTCAAAGATGAAAAATGTTTTAAACTTAGGCCCATTCATATTCAAAATCTATATTATCATCATTAAACTGATATGATACCTTATCTTCAAGACCGCCTTCTACCACATAGCTCCCAGCGACCGGTAAGATCCCACAGGGTTGGTCTCCTCCGGGTCCCGTCAGCTAAACAGTGTAGGCTGGCGGGCCCGCGGGGGAGGGCCTTCTCTGTGGCTGCCCCAGCCCTCTGGAACCAGTTACCTCCTGAGATCCGGACTGCCCCCACCCTATTGGCCTTCCGAAAAGCGGTGAAGACCTGGCTTTTCCGGCAGGCCTGGGGCTGTTGATCTTACTGTTGTAATCCTGCGAGATCCGGCCATGAATGGTGTGCATGGGTTTTTAAATTGTTTTTTAAATGTTTTTATAATGTTTTTAAATGTTTTTTATATTTCTGTTGTAAGCCGCCCGGAGTCCCTCGGGAGTTGGGTGGCATAGAAATTTAAATAATAAATAAATAAATAAATAAATATTGTAAGATTTAGAGCATAATAGGCAGCTGAGATTCTCAGACAATTTTTTGTTGCTTTCCATAAGTGATCATTTTAAAGCCCTCCAGATGTTATTGATCTACAACTTCAAGCAGCAGGCTAGCAGCAATGTCTAGGGAGCCAGAGGTTCCCATTAGTTTGTCTCTTTCCTTGCATTTACTAGTTGGCTGGCAGGTAAAAGGACTTTGGCACTAATGACACTTACCCACTTTGGCACTAATGGCAGTCAAAAGATCACCACATCCCAGGGGAATGCAGTCTTCACAGCCTGATTTAAAGTCAACATATCTTTGACTGAAAACAAACATGCCTTTCATGCAATGGTTACAATTTGGACAAGATCTACCTTCAGTCTATGGGCAGGTTACAAGCTGTCAATGATATTCTTCACATTCAGGCTTTTTAGGCGACACATTCTGTATAGGCTGGCCTTGAAGAACATTTGGAAGCTGCAACTGCCGTGATGCAAGAACACATCACGACAAGCATGTCATGATGTGTTCATGTAACACCACCATTCCATGAGCTGCACTTGCTTACAGGGAGGGTTCTAGATGCAATCTAAGGTTCTGATGATCACTTATGAATCCCTACATGATAGTATAGGTTATTTATGGGCCCCATATGGATTCTACAGGTTGTGTATAAAGCATCAAGTTTGTATCCCCATTCAAGAGGGGGGAAATGTTGGCATTTATTAAAAGTTGCTTTCCTCAGCAGAGCATTTCCAAATTGTTCAGCACTACAATTCCCATTATCCTCAACCAACACTATCAGGTGCCTTTGGGAGAAGAGATGAGCTGCAGCCAAGCCCGAAGTTCATAATTTGGATAAGCCAATATGCATCCTCAGTAGGGGAACAACACATCTCCTATATCTACAATGAACAGCAGCACAGGACAGAATAGCATTAAACCTTCTTTGTTACGGTAAGCACATTAGGTCAAAGTGGAATAGCCGTTTTGAAAATATGCTGACCTACCCCATTTTAAAGTAAGGAATAAATGATTTCTTTAAATAAACAGCCCCCAAATATATATGTTTTGTGTGTGATTTAAATAGCCTGAAGAATCTTATCTGTAACAGCTGCAGAGATAGAAGAGGTCAGGATTTTTCCACTAAGTCATGCTTTTTTAAAATAATCAAGGAAGCATAAAAATGAGATGTTGCAATTGCACTCAAGGATTATGGATGGCCCAATGGAAAATAAATGAAGTCACATTTCCCAGCACATGACAGAGAAACAAGGATAAGCTGTCATAGAAGCAAAGAAACAAGAGCCTTTGCATAATGACATTTTAATCCATGAAGATATTCAGCTGAATATTGCTTGCACTCTTCTCTTTATAAGAGGAGGAGAGAGACTTAAAAACTATCTGTGGTTTTCAGAGCTGAGCATTGGAGTCAACATTGTCTTCCTCTCTGAATGTTAACTGTACAGGTAGTCCTCAAATTATGACTGCAGTTAAGCCCAAAATTTATGCTAAACCTTTGTTAAGTGAGTTTGCCCCATTTTACGAATTTTCTTGCCACAGTTCTTAAGTGAATTGTTGCATTTGTTAAGTTAGTAACATGGTTGGTTAAGTGATTTGCTTGTCAGAAGATTGCAAAAGCTGATCATATGACCCCAGAACCCTGCAACCGTCATAAATATGAACCAGTTGCCAAGCATCTGAATTTTGGTCATGACCATGGGGATGCTGCAACGATCGTAAGTGTGAAAAGTGGTCGTAAGTCGCTTTTTTCAATGCCGTTGTAACTTTGAACGGTCACTAAATAAACTGTTGTAAGTCGAGGATTACCTGTACTTGAACCTAGCCTCTCCTTGAACTCAATTCCTGAGGGCTACTTGCAAACCCTATAGTTTTCTTGCAACTTGATTTATCGCTGCTTTCATCCAGGATATAGTTTTTCAATTTCTCAGTTAAGTCTACAACTCATGAGAACTCATGTTGGTTTCCTATCCAAGTCTAACCAGATTCAATCCTGGTTAATACTGGAGATCAGCTGTGAGGTACCAGTATCTGCTGTAGACAATTATTCTCTGCCGTCCACAAATATATTGAGTCTACAGTATCTATCAAGATTAATACCAAAGTGCAGATTTTATAGCTGAAATATAGACACCTATCCTTCGTACTTTTTTTTATTTTTATTTTTAATAAAATAATCTTTATTAGGTTTTTCGTTAAAAACAACATATAAAACAGACATACAAAAAAATACATAAAACAAAAACAAACACAAAAATTACTAACCACTTTTACAGCTTTTTCAAAGTATTTCCTAATCTATTTACAAATTACAATATTTCTTATTTTTATTTTATTTTATCCTTCGTACTTCTACCCATCACTTTTTTGTTGTTGTTTCTTGCTTGGTGCTAGAATCCTGCACACTCTTTGGAGCCATTCTGGTCAGCCAAAAGCAAAGCTAAGTTATAGATTTTGTATCTTTTCCCCAAAAGCCGCTTGTTATTGTCTACCACATTGCTTTTGTTCAATTTTCTAGAGAGGATTTATTGCAAATTCCCTTTCTGCTCTGCATTTTATGTAATTTTTCACTAACCTTCATCTATGGCAGCAGGAACATTTTTTTTTTATACAACTAAACATTTAACAAACTCTTTCTCAGGCCACAGAGACATAGGAAGCAGACTGGTACATTATGAATGTGCTCTGTGGCTGCCATAGGAGGAAGAACCAAATGTCAGAAAAATCACTTAACTGTTCAAATACAGTAACAAGTAACCATTATTTTTATTATTATTTTATTTGGAATATTCATAGATAATAAGAACACTTATTTGCTAGGCACCTCAAAGAGGAGAAAAAAAATAACACTCAAAACTTGAAGATAAACATCTTTTCCTGTGCCAAGTGACACCCCACCCCCTTCCCCTAGAATTGACTGAACCTAGCCCCAGAATGGAAAAAAAAATGCTTAACCAAGCCTTGCTAGTAAGGAAACCAATACTACTGAGAAGAGGTTTTAAGCATCTCTAGCCAGACTACTGACTGTGTCCAGTCCATACAGTCTACAAGTCTTTCACTGAAATTAGCAGCAGTAGGCAGGGCAGGGGTGGGTTCCACTTACCTTCCCCACTGGTTCGCATCGCGACGTTTTGCTCGCGCGCGCGTTCCCTCGGGCAATTTGGCTTCCACACATGCTCAGTAGCTTCAATCAGCCCGAAACACAGCTGAGGAGCTGATCAGCTGTGCTTCGGGGGAAGGAATAAAGGTCAGTATAAACGCAGGGGCGGGCGGGAGGGCCCTTTTTCAAGCGGCAGAACAGGAAAAGCCTTCCAAACAATAAAAAAATTCACTAAAAATTTCCCAAAAAAGATGGCTGCACCCACGGACCGGCACCGACCGAACCAGATCCGTGACGTCACCAGCAGGTCACTAACAGTTTGGGCAATCCAGTCCGAACCGGGAGGAACCCACCCCTGAGGCAGGGGCATATTTATTCAGTGCTATCTGAATGCAGCCAACCCAAACCCATTGATTGCACTGTCTGGTTGCAACCCCAGGCATTGTGCATCATGATTCAGTGAACCTACCAGAGACACATTAAGACTACTTTTTGCCACCCCATTAGGATGACCAGAGGCAGAGGTCATCTAGCTGGTCCATTTTGGGTTTGATGACCACCAACGGTATTAATGGTTCAGAGGTTTTGGTGTGGTGGATCTCAGGAAGATTTGCCTTTAACAGTGCGTAAAACAACATCCACAAAGAGAGCCCAAAACAAAACAAATGTGCTGTGCAGTCCAAGTCATGTATACCAGAATTGCTTCTCCTTCTACAGCTGATACGATAAGAGATAAAGAGACCTCACTACAAGGGATCACCCCGACTTCATTCGCAAACAGAAACTTATTCTGGGGTACTACTTTAGCAGGCTTCCAATTCACTGCTGCTTCACACAACAGCTTGGGTTGCTTTCGGATCAGCTTTGAATGCCTGCTGTCCTAAGGATCAATGCACTTAGTTACCACTTCGTCATAGCAATTTCAATTTATATATATAGAAAAAGAATACTTGCCTCTGAATGTTGTTTATTCAACCCAGCTACCACAATGAGAGGCTGCCTCTCTGGTCATCACTTCAGATTCTATTCTGAGGTTTTTTTTAAAAAAATTCTTTTTAAAGGAATTTCAACACATTATTTTGACAGCAGAGTAGGGATATTTTAGTCCTAAGTCAACTTCCGTTTCAAATACTATGATTAGTGCTAGAGTCAATTGTCATTAACGATCAACTTGGGGAGGAAAGAACATAGTCATTTCCAGGTAGAAAGGAAAATAGGAGAACATAATGGATGCGATCCCAAATTCAGGCTGAAAACTAGCAAAGCCTGTTTCAATAGTCAAGCAACATTGAAAAAAGAATAAAATTCACTGAACAAGAACGTTGGGATATTCACTCACCATTACATTAGAAATTTTTGCCATTTTGCCGCTTTCAGCTGTATGTTGATATGAATAAAATGTAGAGGGAGAAGAGTTCCCATACATTAACAACATTATTACACAGTCCCAAAGTCTATGTATATTCTGTATGTATTTCCTGGCTTCCATTTGCTATTTATTTAGCAAAAGAGGCCTTCTCTGACCTGGCACTTTCCTGCTGTTGGACTAAAGTCTCCAGCATCCAACCAGCATTGGCAATTCTAGCTGAGGGGTGGCTAGAAGCAGTAATCCAGGACGTCTGCAGTTTGCCAGGCTAGGGAAAGCTCCGCTAAAGGATTGCTAATTTAAAGAGTTAACATTAGTCATCTTCAATAATGTTGGACTTTATTACTCAAGGCTGTGTTGAAAAGCTTTCATACAAGAAAAGAAATGACATCTGTTAGAAAAGAAAGCTGAGCTAGTTTTTATGTGGAGTGCATTGGGGTGGGGGTAGATTGTGAATTTTAAATATGCAAAATCACTGCTGCTTGCCCGAAATGGTACCACTCAGATAAGCTAAAATTGGATGGGGGTTCAAATTTAACAAACAAAAATAACTAGAAAAAGCCTAAAGGTTCTAGTCTAAAGTCAAACAACCTTATGCATTCCAGATGCTTTGGGCTACAATTCCTCATTCTGGATAAAGCTCAGGAGAATCAAAATCCAAAATCAAGCCAAGTTACAGGTAGTCTTCATCTTACGACAATTCAGCCCAAACTTCGTTGTTTAGTGAGATATTTGTTAAATGGGTTTTGCCTGATTTTGCCACCTTTTTTGCCACAGTTGTTAAGTGAATCACTGAATAAACTGGTTGTTAAATGAATCTGGCTTCCTTGTTGACTTTCCTTGTCAGGAGGTCACAAAAGGTGATCACGTGACTCCCCGGGACACTGCAGTGATTATAAATATGAACCAGCTGCCAAGCATCTGAATTTTGATCACATGATCATGGGGATGCTGCAAAGGTCGCAACGGTGAAAAACGGTCCTAAGTCACTTTTTTCAGTGCCGTTGTAATTTTGAACGGTCACTAAACAAAATGTTGTAAGTCAAGGACTACCTGTACCCTCTTGTCTATTTGTCTCTTTCTCCTTAAAGAGAGAAAGAGAGAGCAGGGTTGCTGACACATCCTCTCTCTCTCTCTCCACATATGTGATTAAATGAATTTATGAATTTAATTTATATTTAGTTATCACTAGTTAATAATTAATAATAACTATTAGTTAATAGATAGGGACGCGGTGGCTCAATGGCTAAGACGCTGAGCTTGTTGATCGAAAGGTCGGCAGTTCAGCGGTTCGAATCCCTAGTGCCGCGTAACGGGGTGAGCTCCCGTTACTTGTCCCAGCTTCTGCCAACCTAGCAGTTTGAAAGCACGTAAAAAATGCAAGTAGAAAAATAGGGACCGCCTTTGGTGGGAAGGTAACAGCGCTCCGTGTGCCTTTGGCGTTTAGTCATGCCGGCCACATGACCACGGAGAAGTCTTTGGACAGCGCTGGCTCTTCGGCTTTGAAACGGAGATGAGCACTGCCCCCTAGAGTCGGGAACGACTAGTACTTATGTGCGAGGGGAACCTTTACCTTTATTAGTTAATAGTTATCAATAAACTTTTTCTTTGAAAAACAATGCAAAACTTCAAATCAAAGATGCTTGTAAAGAACCAAGCCAAAATCAAGCAATAGAAAAGTTTGGAGAGCAACAGAGGACAACTTCAAATCCACTTCAGCTGGATCACTTCTTTTCTATCTTTATCCCATTCCAGGTTACCTAGAATGTGATCCAGTAGCTTCAAGTGGCATCTACTTGGTAGTTTCTAGAGTGGGTTTCTAAAAAAATACTGTTGGCAGGGGTCCCCAACCTCTGGGCCACAGTGCACTACTGGGCTGTGGCCCATTTAGAACTGGGCCGCACGAGTGGCAGGCCAGTGCACACGTGTGCATGCAACAGCTCGACTTGCACTAGCGACCCGGTTCCCATGCCGGACCTCCAAGCCGTAAAGGTTGGGAACCACTGGTGTATGTACCATTTGGTAATTTCCAAAATATGCCCCCCCCCCCAAAAAAAAAAAATAATTGGGATGGGGGATTAAGGGGAAAAATGGCTAGATTTGCAGATTCTTAAAGCAGCCATTTCACCTTTTAAAACTTCTAAAAACTCTTGCCCAAATCGGTCCTGGCTCCACCCACTTTTAGGATACAGCCCGAGGCATGGCTTGCAAAGCCTGGGCATTGTTTCTTCCTGGAGTTCCTATCCAAGTCTTGAAGACAGATGCAATTTTGCAGCTTTGCTTATTCATAAATGCATTACTTAGCAGCTGATTGAGAACTCAGAACAGGAGGGAAATAACTCTCTAGATCACATTTTGAGTTGTTACACTTCTCGATTTGATTGGAGCGGGCAGCTGTTACTTTGGGGAATGCTGACGTTTGAAAGTGCACAATGCAATAGAGACATTTTTTGGTAGGAGTAATAGATTAGGATGAGCAGATTTTTTTCCCTGCCTATCCCAGAAACAAAATGATGTCCTCAGGCTGGAGAATTCTTTACGTAGAATTAGAAATCTTCAGAACAATACTACAGTATAGTAACCTTCTAGAAAAGTGCAGTTCTCTTCAGCTTCCAGTGGCTTCCTCTTTCAGATTCACAAGGAGAAAAAAACACTCCTCTAACCTCTGAACCAGGTGTGTGTGTGTATGTGTGTGCGCGCGAGCAGATTAGTATCTACCCCCTGGTGTATCTCTAGATGTTTTCCGAGAGATAACAAGGAACCTACAGGTCCTAATTTTATAGCAGCAGAAACTCTGAAGATCTAAACTGGTCTGCAGATTTGTGTTCAGGTTCACCAAGAAATCCTAGAGCCACCATTTGTCATTTTCAAGTCATGTACTGTATGCCTAGAGTCATAATGGTTTCGCCAGCCTTATAAATTTATATTATAAATTTTTAAAAAATCTGGATCTTCAGCTTTCTTTTCAGTGGTAAGCAAACTTTTCAATTTAATTTAAAAGTTTTTAAATGTAATTTCCCCCTATTATTTAATCAGATAAGAGTTAAAATGCAGGCAATATTTCTATTTAGAACAGGGGACCCCAACCCCCGGTTTGTGGACTGGCACCAGTCTGCGGCATGCCAGAAACCAGGCTGTGCAAACAAGCAAAGTCCCATCCGCGGGATGCAGGCAGCATGCGAAACCACACCCCCTCTGGCCCGCGAAAAAACCTCCCTCCACGGAACCAATCCCTGGTGCCCAAAAGGTTGGGCGCCTCTGATTTCGAACATAGAAAACACAATGGGTAGACAGTGTTTCTCTAAAGAATACTAGCATCCAATGATTTTGTCTTGCAAATATATAAACAAATGAATCCATGTTGTAAGAGTTTAGATAATCATTTTAGCACCCTACAATGATCTGAACTAGTGGTACAGACATAGCACAAGTGAAGATGAGGTCAAAGCCAAACTTCTAGTCATTCTAAATGGCAATTTTTTGCTAATACAACAAATGAGTTTCAGGTGTTTAACTCCCTTAAATCACTGAATTCTAGCTTCTGGTTTGATGAGTTATCGAAGTTAATGGCCACAAACTTTTTCTAGATCAAGTTCAAACCACATAAATTCTAGTATGTTTATAAGACAAGAGACTACCTTAGAATTGTTTTTGTTCTGTGAGATAGAGATTAAGAAAACATTCTTCAAAAACACTTCAAAATCTGAATTGCTGGCAGTTTGGATGATTTATGAGCCAAAATATAGTCATAAAATCATCCCAAGTCCAAACACTGCCAAGTCTTTGTGGGCAGGAATAAGCAAAAAGCAATGTGCTTAAGGCCATTGATTTAACAGTGCTTCTGCTTCACTCAGTAGAAGTTGTATTGGTAGTCTAAACATATTGAACTCAATCCAGCTGGCCAAAGTTGTCTGAAACACAAAGTTTACTTATTCTAATTCAGGTCAGTCTCAAAATAGTTAAGACCCTTGAGCCTTACACTGGAAATTCATGTGGCTTTTTTCAGTTCTGATGCAATGTTTGCTAACTGTATTTTTCCACTGGGATTCATTCCAAAATCAAGTTAAAAAAAACATTGTTAAAATTAGCCTGAAGTAACAAAGATTCCTTGCACTACCATTCATCTAAAGGAAATTTTCTGAGATCATTGAATGTGAAAGATAAGTCAGAAGTGACCTGCACACCTTCCATTCAAAAGACAGAGCAGAGTTAAGAGCCGCTGAGGGGGGAAATCCTAATGGGATTAGAAAATGCTTAAGCAAAACCTGCTATCGCTTTACAAAATCAAATTGCCACTTTATACAGTGCAATCTACACATAGGTAGTCCTCAAGTTATGACCACAATTGAGCCCAAAATTTATGTTGCTAAGTGAAACATTTGTTAAGTGAGTTTGCCTCATTTTATGACTTTTCTTGCCACCATTTTAAGTGAATCTTTGCATTTGTTAATAACGTGGCTGTTAAGTGAATCTGGATTTCCTATTGATTTTGCTTGTCAGAAGGTTGCAAAAGCTGATCACATGACCCTAGGACACTGCAGCTGTCATAAATATGAACCAGTTTCCAAGCAACTGAATTTTAATCATGTGACCATTGGGATGCTGCAACGGTCGTAAGTGTGAAAAAGTCATAAGTCATTCTTTTCTGCGCCATTGTAACTTTGAACAGTCACTATGAACTGTTGTAAGTCGAGGACTACCTGTATTTATTCAGAAATATGTTGAAAAAACTCCAGTAGTATTCAAACAGATCAAAGCCCTATACAAAGCCAGGGTAGAAAGAAATGCTGTAAGGCTATACATTAACAATAGCAATAACACTTCATAGTGCTTTATAGCCCGCTCTAAGCAGTTTACAGAGTCATCATATTGCCCCCAATAATCTAGGTCCTCATTTTATCAACCTCGGAAGGATGGAAGGCTGAGTCAACCTTGAGCCGGTGAGAATCGAACTCCTGGCAGTGAGCTAGCCTGCAATACCACATTCTAACCACTGCTCTTAAACTAAAGTATGCTACTAAAGTATAACAAGGAAGGCTTACTCAATGTCAAATTTATTCCAAGTTCTAGGAGGCAATATGAAAAATAGCACAATTAGATGTTCTTGTTAAACGTTATCAGTGGCGGGCCAACAATGCGGTTGCTTCAGTTCTGTAAGTGATATGATGCCCTCACCCTCTGGGTTAGTGCATCCTGGGCCAGGTGCAATCTCAGAGTCATCTTCAAGGACCATCCTATGGAGAGATTATAGTACTCCAACCTTCAAGGCCACCAAAATATGTATCACCAATGCTCAATCTTTCTTCTCCAGGATTAACACCAATTTATTACCCAATGGTGATAAAAGACCTTTCTTGCCAATGATCTAGATCCAACAGATCACACAAGAGATCCAACAGGACATCTAGTCCTTAATGGAAACTGCAATACCGCCATATACATCCAGATTAAGCCCATCACCCATATTCTGAATGAACCTAAATAGCTGGTATTGAGAGAGACATAGCCATAATGTTTAGTACCATTTATATCTTATAAGAAGCAGGTCTTATCCTTTGTGACTTTATCTGCTAGACTCTTCAATAGAACTTTTTCTTCAAACTGTTTATACATTTACTTGTAAATAAGTTCATCCAAGATCCCTCCAAACCCAAAACATTCTAACAGTCCGATTCTGTGCTTTCTAACTGCTCTTGCCAAAGAAGCATTACAAATAGCTTTGAAAATTTTAAAATATTAAGAACTACCGTGTTTCCCCGAAAATAAGACCTGTCTTATATTTTTTTGAACCCTGAAATAAGCGCTTGGCCTTATTGCCATGCACTCAAAAGCCCGATTGGGCTTATTATCAGAGGATGTCTTATTTTGGGGGAAACAGGGTAATTCATCAGCCTTCTAAAAAGATTACTATCTAATCCCAATTGAATCCATTAGCAACTTGCAGTTAGTTAGCTGCACTAAGGTTTTTTGCATGGCAGTGAATTTACCTGATAGGATAGGCCATCCTTGCGGGGGCTTAAACCAATCTCATCCATAGTTGGAGCGCTCATCACCTCAGTCATGTCAGCTGATCTCAAATAATCCGGGCTGGAAACAAAGGCAGAGAGACAACTTCAGCAATTACCCTTTTATTCAGTCGCAATTAATAATAGATAAGCAAAGAAGACCTGGGACTCCATATTGATAAGGAATTCTAGTACAGATTAAGAAACCTAACCATTTCAATGCATACATCCAGTTTTAATTCAGAGTCACCTTGAACTGCGAGATGGACAGCAAATAAATTTGATAAATAAAAATAGTTATTTTGGAAAGAAAGTACTTCAACCTATTTTGGAACAGGTTGAAAAACACTGTCCTACAGATTCTGTGAAGGCTTCAGAGTTAAGAATTTTAAACCACCTAAGTCACCTAAAGGTTTCAGATTGATTCATTCTATAGACCCTGTTTCAGTTTCAGCCTTACACTCATTGTTTCCAGTATAATTTATTTTGAAAGCAAAAGTACATTTTACATGCATGCAAGCAACTTCTGTATTTTAGTATGTGCTAATTCCACCTCAATTTCCCAGCACAACATTTCTTTAAAGTTTCTTGCACCCACTTAAGTTTCAATAGAAATAAAAACAATGCATGTTGTAGCATAAGGCTGCCATAAAGAAATAGTATTGCAAGGTCATTGGCTGTTCTACACTGAAAGGCATCTTTTAGAATACTTACTCCAGATAATAACACACAAGAATGTCAATATAAAGAATGTGCACCCATCAATCACCAGTGGCTAAACCATAATGGGTAGAAGGTTATATTGTACTAGTCAGTCATGAGACTGGTCTTTATTCCTTGCTTGCTCTTACAGCACCTGCTGCTTTTCTAAATTAATACTTTAAGTGCAAATACTGAATGTCCAGCATCAGCTTTGCTTAGCTTAAAAACAATAAGCCAGATCATCCCAAGGAATAACTTGCACAAGTAACAATGGTATCATTACAGCATATTATAATACTAGGATGCATATTGTACTTTTAAGTTATCACAAGAAATTTCTGCTGCTGGGAGGAGCTTACACTTTTATATTTTCATTAGACAGACTAAAAAAGTAAGAAAACATTATTGGAGACACCCAGAGTTGTCTGAAAGATGGGCAGCCACATAAATATTTTAAAGAAAAACAACAATGCATGCTCCTATGCATTTTAGCTATATATTCAAGGGAAGCAACACTTAGTTTTGCATATTCCAGGTTAAATAGACTGAAAACACTGTTGATTTCTTTCTTGCCCACTCTTTGTCCCTTGGTCTTACCTATCTTAGGGAACAAGATTTGCATCTTGTTCTCAGAATACATGCATGCACATCTTACTTCACCCCCACCTCCCTAATGGGGTGCCACAACTCGCTTCACAGCAAATTCAGAGAAAAGTATCCTCATCCCTTAAGCTCAAACAGTTGGTGAAGAGGCAACAAGTTGGTCAGAATTATCTAGGAGAATGATTTAGAGCTATCAGTAACACTGGAGAGTAAACCTTCCAGTGTCTTTGTTTGCAAGAAAATGGGGAAATAACATTGTGATAGGGATTTGAGATCAGCCAAACAGCTAGACTTTTAAGACAATCAGAATAGAAAACAAAAAAATGTTGCAGCTAAATGGAACATTGGTTTCTTGAGATTTTTTCTTTTTTTAACAAGGTATATAAACATTAGTTAATTGGCCAGGGAATCATCCAAGTTGCATTGTCTGGCAACAGAACTATATGTAAAGCAACAAGAAAATTCATCAAATAAGATAAAATACACCAGTTGCCAAAGATCTCAGCATTTCATCTCACAGGTTTTATACAGGAAAGTTCACTTTCCTTACACTGTTTCTGCACTAGCTCTTTCAGAAGAGATGCATATTTTGTGTCATACTTGCCACTTGTACTCAGACTACTGGATTCTGGTAAAACTGCTAAGAATTTACTATCTGTCTGCTAAAACGTATTTATTCTTCTAATGGCATTTGTCAAGAGAAGCAGCAATACACAGACAATGGGAATATATGCACATCAGGGCTTAATATCTGAGAGGGGGAGCTATTTTCCCCCTCGTGCTCTCTGCCAAAAGGCAAAAATACTTTAAGCATCCTTACTTACATCAAGCCAGCCTTTCTTGAAAACATTCCAGGGAGGCGGTTATACAACTTTGCTGCAGCTCACTCCTCTTCTTAACAACAAAGAAATCGGGCTGCACTCAGTTCTAAAGTGCAAGCCTAACCCATGGGACGCACCTGCCATAAAATGCACATTTGGGGGCACATTTGGAGCCCCCGTTTTTGTGCAAGTCCAAATTTTCAAACTCGGGGATAAATCCGATGGAACCAGGAGTTTCTGAACTTCTATCCAGAACCCCTTGCTCTCCACTATGGCTTACTGTACCATGTTCACCCACATTCAGAATGATGGATCGGAGCTTCTGAGTTAATTGAAATACCCAGAAGGCAAATGACAAAATCTTAAGCCCATTTTTCTCTCCCCCTGCCCCCCCCCTCCATCAAGGTTATTACTTCCCAACCGGAAGAATAATTTGGTCTAGTGGCTAAGGCACCAGGCTAGTAAGCAGGAGATTGTAAGTTCAAGTGCCACCTTATCCATGAAAGCCAGCTGGGTGACTTTGGGCCGGTCACTCTTCCTCAGTCCAACCCACCTCACAGGTTTGTTGTGGGGAATATAGGATGAGGAAGGTGTGTTGGATATGTTTGCTGCCTTGAGTCATTTGTAAAAATAATAAAGGCAGAATACAAATAAATAAAAAGCAGCAATTGTGGCGGCACCCGTTAATGTCTGCAGCCTCCTGCCTTTGTTGACCGTCTTGAAAGAAGCAGCTGTTTAGCGGCAAACTTCCTACTGCCATTAAGTTTTCTTCAGCTCGAAATAGCGCCCCACCTCTGGGGGGGGGGGGAGAGAAGAAACCCCGATAAGGAAACGGGGGAAAAAGAAATATTTGGGAATCTTCATTGCTATCTGCAGAATTATTCTAACAGACCAGTTCTTTTGTTCCGACTGTAGTAACCCTGATGCCCCCCCCCCCCGCCTCCACTCCCCATCGCTGATGGGATAGTGCTCCATAGATTTAAAAAAAAACAAAAAACCTAGGGAGCTAAACAGTTGCAATTAGGAAGGGGGGGGCGGAAACAGCTGCTGTGCCGGTTATTTTTCTACAGAAAGCAAACCAGTAGTAGCTGTTTTGTTTTCTCCATGGAGCTTCAGCTGGAAGAAATTAACACTTAAAAATCCCCCCCCCCCGGGACATCATCGCAAGCAGGCAGCCTCGATCCAGACACCACCACCACCACCCCGCCTTCGCGAGAGGAGAGCTGCCGCCTTCGCCCCGCAACCGACTCCTCTACCACAGCCTCCCCTCTCGCAGGAAGCCCAGATCCGCCTGAACCGGCTCTTCCTGGCGCGGTGAAGCGGAGGACAAGCGACAGATAAAAGAAGCCACCCCCCCACCCACCCCCCAGCAATAGGACGTGCCGAGACTGCTAAGGAGGTCCCCTGAACGCCATCCGCCGTTTCCGGGTAGACTTCGGGCTCCCGAGAGAGCTCAGCGGGACCCGCTTGCGGGTGACCCGGGACAAGGATCGGACCTCAGGCGCCGTCCTGCCCCCATTTTGCGCCGGACTGGAGGGACGCACCCACGGCTTGTGTTCGTGGCGCCCCTCCCCCCCCGTCCTTCCTTTGTTTCTCCCTCCCGCGCCTTCAGCCCCTCCAACATTCCTTGAAGTTCTCCGTCCAGGCGGGCTCTCGCAAAGGTGGCGTAAACCTCTCCCGATTTCACATCTCCTTAACACCCATCGAGCCCCGCACCTCGCCAGCCACGCCGCAGAGCCTCGTCCACGTTACTCACCAACGAATGGAGAAAAATACAGACATGTATGTAGTCCTAACAAAGAGGTCGACCCAACGTCCTTCTGTAGCTCAAGCACACGAGTAGTGCAGGAGGAGGGGGGACGAACTAGAACTAAACCAACAAAAAGAGAGAGAGAGCGGGCTAAGCTTCCCCGTGAGAAACTCTGGCCAGGAGATCTCTCAGAAGATTAAAAACGCCCCGTTCGGATTGGTTTTTTTTTCCCCCCCTCGGGTTGAAGCTGCTCGGTGAAGCGTCTTTCTCCCACCCGCCGCAGCTACAGGTTTGCTTCCACTAAACTGACCAGCACAAAGAGTTTGAGAGCTATTTTTATAGACGAAGGGGGCGTGTCTAGGCTCACAAAAGCCCGCCCTCTCCCTCCGATGATGTCACAAAACTCATGAATGGTTTCGTGCGTTCGGCCTGTAAAGCAGAGCCGCGCCGCGCCGCGGAAGAAAAGCGGCGGGACTGCGGGGCGTTTCTATTGGACGGCCACCTCTGGCATCATCTTCGGCACGAGCCCGGCTTGCCGCTGGTGCGCCTTGTTACCTAACGCTGATCTCAGTCGATCCAAGTTTGGCCATAAACCTCCGATTTCTCACTCTTCCCCCCCCCCAACCTGGTTCTTTCTTTCTTTTAAATGCGTGGCTACGGGCATAAAGGGAAAAGTATTTAAAGCATCTCTCTCCTGTGAGAAATAATTCTTTTGGGAAGGGTGAGAGGAGCCTTTGCCCACACCAGAGTCTCCTGCAGAAGCAGAATACGATCCTTGAGGAAAATCGCCGGAAGATGCATTCAGATACGGCGTTTCATTCATAATAATGGATTTTACAAGCGCTCGCCGTAACCTGCTTTCGTACACTCGGAAAAGGCGGACCTTTCGCCTCCGTCAGAAAAACCCGTTTATTCCTCCCACCAGCTGCGTTTAAGCTTCCATTAAAATAAAATAAAATACGCAAATACATGAGCGGGTGCGCACAGACTGCAAGGATTGAGGCAGTCGTTAATGCCCTGCCTTGAGGAAGTCGATGCTTTTTTTCCTATTTTATTTTATTTTATTTTATTTTGGTCTGGATCTGCGGGATATGGGTCAGGGTGGTTCCTATTTTTAGTTTCCTAAACCGGGAGAGGAAAACGTCTAAATAATCCTTGGGAAAGTGGGCGGAGTTTGCAGCGTTGCAGGGCCATCAATTGCTAAGCCGGGTGATTGTGTGTTTGGCTTCCGTCTCCAAAATAGGAATTATTTTTAGCGTTTGGGAGAAAGGAACAGGGTGTGTTTTGAATGTGTGCTTTGGTGCTGCCGAATTGTTTTCCCACGAGAAGGGACAAAAAGAACAAAAGAGAGTTGCTTTTTATTTCTTTCTCAGAGGTGAGGTGGGCAGCTCTGTATTGATATCACCAACGGACAGCAGTTCTCAAGAGGTCTTTTCTACCCTCCAGAAATTGAATTTGTGGGACGTTCTGCATATAAGTCTGCTAGTCTCATCTGCTTTTTTTAAAAAAAATTATCCATTCATACAGGCTTTGTATCCATGGATGTAGGTATTCTTAATTTCACCAGATGAGGGAGTTCACAGATCGCGTTGAGGGCGCCACCCTCTTCGGCTGCATGCACTTCAGTTCCTAGAATTCTCAGCAATGGGGGTTGGGGATTTTGGACAGCTGAAGTACATACATCTGGAAAGGTCACCTATGTTAGGGAAACTACAGTGGATGTCTTTAAACAATGTTAAACACAATGTGTGATTGAACTATAATGATGGCGTTGCACCAACACTAACTTGCTGTTCCTTAACCAGAATCTGCATTTAAATGACTGAAGCTGAAGGGCTCAAGAGATTTCGCCTTGTCATCCTGGAGCTAAACTGGTCAGATCTTGCTGCATCCTGGGTGGGAGACATCTCAATGGTGTGTAGTAGAATCAGTGGTGAAATCCAAACTTTTTAAATACCGGTTCTGTGGGCATGGCTTGGGCGTGATGTGGCTTGGTGGGCGTGGCAGGGGAAGGATACTGCAAAATCTCCATTCCCACTTCACTCCAGGGGGAAAGATATTGCAAAACCTCCATTCCCACCCTACTCTGGGGCCAGCCAGAGGTGGTATTTGCTGGTTGTCCGAACTACTCAAAATTTCTGCTACCGGTTCTCCGAACTGCTCAAAATTTCCACTACCGGTTCTCCAGAACCTGTCCGAACCTGCTGGATTTCACCCCTGAGTAGGATGGGCAGTGAAATGTCCTGGAAATGGGAAACACTTCTGTACAGCTGCCAAGAATATGTCCATGAAGACACTAGGAGTCAGATTTGAAGAAATCTTTTAGCTTTAAGGCCAGAATCCACAGCGCTTTATTTGTAGTGCACCAGATATGGAACAACCCCATAGCATTTTCTCTGGGTCTCCACATCAGCCTTCCTTTAGCAAGAATGATTATCAGATTCATTTAGTTTTTAGAAATTGCAACCAGAGTAGCTATTACAGGAAAAGTGCACAATTCCCTCCAGCCTTGAGTGGCATGTTGGAATTGCCATGCAAAAAATAAAAATAAATAAAATAAATGGTGGGGTGGGCAAAGAAAGAGAATAAGCTTGGGTTGATGCAGTCTGATGTTAAATATTAAATGTAATATAATTGTCTCTACTCATGCATTTAATCAAATTACAATTTCAAATGTAATCAATTCTTTTTTTAGACATCTTTGCTGCACTTGTGTAGCTTTTGCCTCTCTGACTATATAAATACAGGTAGTCCTCAACTTACAGCCTGGTTTAGTGACCGTTCAAAGTTACGCCACTGAAAAAAAAGGACTTGTGACTGGTTTTCACAACAATCCTATGGTCATGTAGTCAAAATTCCTGCACTTGGCAACTGGCCTTTATTTTTTATTTATTTATTACGTTTGTTTGCTGGCCATCTTGCTTAGAGGCATGTTTTTATGACAGTTGCAGTGTCTCAGGATCAGGTGATCATCATTTGTAACCTCCACAGCTGGCTTCCAACAAGCAAAGTCAATGGAGGAAACCAGATTCCCTTAACAATCTCACAATTCACTTATCAACTATGGCAAAAGGACATAAAACGGGGCACAACTCACTTAACTGTCTTGCTTAGCAATGGAAGTTTGGAAACTGGATGCTTTCCTCACTATAGCAAAGAATACCATCTCTTTTGTGACATGAGCTAATCAATATTTAATAAGAAGGATGGGGGAGGGGCTGTCAGTTAATTATGACTGATGCCATGCAAGAGATGAACATTGTTGCAAACCTTGAATAAACCACTTTTTCTGTGCCTAGTATGAAGGTAGATTCAGAATTAAATACGATGTTGGGACAGTTAATTCAATAACATAGAGCGGTATGTCAATCCAAACTATCAAAGTGTCGAACTGATTTACTGTAGATTTTCATCTATACTTTATAAAAATGTGCTTTTCATTCAGCTTGTAGCTATGTATGAAAAGGTGCATTAACATTCATGGAGTCCATAAAACACCAAAGCTGGAGCCAAAGAAAATACTGCTTGCCAGGGCTTATGACTTGGCACATACAATTTTGATAGTGCAGTTTGCACGTCTATCTGGTATACGTTTGTTTACAATGCATTTCTCTATTTGTTCACCTGTACAACCATGAACATTTAGCCTCTTTTCTGAACAATTTGCTATCAAACATCCAGGCGCATGGAACCAAGACTATGATCAGAGTTGCTCCTTTTTATTGTTGCTTGCCTATTTACAAGAATCTCACCAGACTGACTACAGGTAGTCCTCAACTTACAACAGTTCGCTTAGTGACCGTTCGAAGTTACAACGGCACTAAAAAAAGTGACTTATGACCATTTTTCACACTTATGACCATTGCAGCATCCCCATGGTCATGAGATTTACATTTGATGCTTGGTAACTGGTTCATATTTATGACGATTGCAGTGTCCTGGGGTGACATGATCCCCTTTGGCGACCTTCTGACAAGCAAAGTCAATGGGGAAGCCAGTTTCACTTAACAACCATGTTACTAATTTAACAACTGCAGTGATTCACTTAACAACTGTGGCAAGAAAAGTCGTAAAATGGGGCAAAACTCACTTAACAAATTTCTCACTTAGCAACATAAATTTTGGGCTCGATTGTGGCTGTAAGTTGAGGACTACCTGTATATTCTCTTGGAAACAGCCAGATAAAGGCACCAGGAATTTGGGGGGGGGGGAGGTTGCCTCCATTGCTTCCTTTCCTGCAAGGACTCCAACCTTGCTAGTCTTTTGACTCCTCTCCGACTTTAGCTCTAGATCCCACCACAAACTATGTTCTCTCCTCATTTTAAAAATGAATCTTGGAGAATTAGGCAGTTATTTCCCATACCTGGTTTCAAACAAAACAAGCAAGCAGCAAATGTTGATTGGCTATCATTTCTGGGTTCTTTTTGAAAATCTAACAGTTTACTCAATCATGCAGATTATTAATGTAAAAATATGCCTGAAAATCACAAATCTTACCTTTTAAATAATAAAAAGTGAAGAATTGTAGCAGACGTCTTTCTAGTTGTATCATCTATGCAGCAAATCTCTCTTTTATTTTAAAAAGGACATCATGACAAAGTTGAATGCTTTCTTCCATATCTTCTTTTTATGCAGAACCTCCATTTCTGGCAGAGCATCCTGTATGCAGATTGTTTGTTAGGCAGGCCTGTGTGTAGAAAAGGAGGCAGATGGTCCAATAAATCATCTCATACCTGGTTTTCCAACTCTAAATTTAATAAATTTAGAGTTTATTATTTAATAAATAATAATAATAATAAATACTCAGTTAAACTGATGAAAAATCCTGGGTCATCCATATCATTAAGCTGGAATATGGTTTAATATTATGGCTTCTTTATTGCCATTGATTCCTGCATCACACTAGATCAATCTTTGCAAGCAATAAAGGGATGACTAGAGTCTACTTCTCAGATGCATTTTTTTTTCCAATTGAGTAACTGAAACTTCCTTGCTATGTGGAGTGGAAAAAAACCTACTACGATTTATGTTTAATTAAAAGACATGAGTTATCATTTTTGGCATATACGTATCTTCACAGAGGGTCTCCAGAATGGTGATTTATTTCCTCCTTCAATAGTCTCTGTGACAAACAGATGTAATCCAATCTATCATGAGCAGAGATCACTTTGTGCTTAATGAATAATGAGAAACAGGGAGATTGGCAAAATACCACATTTACTTAGATTTATTTTTAGAACTTGCTAACACTTCCTTAAGCCCGAATAATTTTATTTCAAAGTGAGGGAGAATATGCTTGTCTAGTTCAAGAGAGGTAAATAGGAGATGTGGACTATATTTCCATTATAAAATACACTGAACTGTTCCCACCTATATATTTTGATTCTGACAATTATGTGAGTAGGATTTCATGTGCATAGCTATTCTCTCTCATTTCCTGTGTGTGTTCTGAAGGGACATGAATGTTTAAATTTAATTAGCCATGAAAGAACTAAAATGTATGTCAGAATGCATAAATTGGTGTCATTTAGGATTTGTGGGTACATATGAAAAGAAATCCATTTGCGGGTGACAGCTGCATGTTACGCTCCAGTGAATGGTGATAATGGGGGGGGGGAGATGGGTTTTGCAATCGTGCAACATTATGAAGAAATGCAAATCCGAGGAAAAATTATTCTGTTAGATGACATGAATGGATGGGTAGGAAAAAGATGACAGTACAGAAAAAAGTGATTAGGCCATTTGGAAACCCTTGAGTGAGCAAGAGTGGTGCTGTTTGGTATTTTAGATAAAGTACATGTTTGTTTCAAATATATGATTTAAGCATATACCCAGCAAACTAATTTAAATCTAAAAATATGATTCAGTTGCTCATAATGAAAAATTTACAGAATTAATGAAGAATGCAAGGGTTATGAGAAATTCCAAGACCATTGTTGCTAACACCATACCATAGATTTGGGGGAAAGTGGATTTGGAAAAAAAAAAAAAGGATTGAAAAAAAATGAAAGAAGAATAACCACAGAAAGAGGCAAATTGAGTCCTACATGAAAAAGTAGATAATGTAAGAGGAGAGCAATGTTTGGTAGTAGAAAGTCACAGGTCTGTTAGCACCTTCTCTGACTAATAAAAAATATTTTATTTTACATATAAATGTTAGTTGAAAAAGTTACTGGCAGATTCCTGTTGAAGCCTCTGCCTCAACAGATTGAATAGAAAGAGGATGCAAAGAATGCTGCATGCAGGTGGGTAGATACAAAAGACTGAATAGTATGAAAGGAGTGGGTTGGGTCATATACAAGGAATGAGGATTAAATCACAAACTAAACACCTGATAAAAAGATTGAATGGATTGAGGGAAAATTGAAAAAGTTATGGTTGGATAGAATCTCGGAGAGAGAAAGAGATGAGAAGTTTCAAGAACAAAAGGCCAAGAATGAAGAGGTGTACGAAATATAATGCAAGCAAGGATTGTTTGCAAGGTTAGAAAGTATAAAAGAGGAATGATGAGTGATGTCGATTTAAGTTAGATGTAGTTTGTTTCTTGTGTCATGCTTTCAATTTTGGGGCTTACAATTCCATACTTCCTTTCTGTGTTTCACATGACACTGTTTAATGTGAAAGGAAATAGTATTGTAGATATGTTGATATGCAGGAATGCTTGCATTTAGCCTGACTGCCATTTAAAGTGCTAACAAACAATGTTTAAAACAAAATAATAGGAAAGGGGTGGATGAAAAGAAAAGATCCAGGTCTGCTTTACATTTCTCTTATTTTTAAGCTCATCCAGGCGTGTTCCAATAAATGAACATAACTATTTGAATGGTTTCATTTTGGGGAGGTATGTTTAGTTCCCTCTCTGGGCTTTTGTTAAAATTATTATTATTATTTTTTGTTTTTTTCTCTCTTTATAGCCAATGTTGTTTCAAGCCTTTTAGATTGTAAAGAGTTTTGCTCATTGTTTGTTATAGACCTTATTCATATTTTAAACAGGAAAAAGGAACAAGTCAAGAGCAGATATGTGTGTTGGCAAGATCAGAAAATGTCCTTCATGCAGTCAATATTTAGGATTGGAAGCTACTGTAACCCAGCTGGGCACTTCTTCAGAGAAAGCAAGTGACTAGTAATTAAGAATATTATTTAATACAAGACCTTTATGAGCCTCATGCTGTACAACAACTTTTCTCAGTCATAGAACTGATACTACCATGATTTGCAGCGCGATTATGTTTTATAACATACAATGAAGCTTAATGGGATTTAGAAAAAAAAATTCAATTTTTGTTGAAGATGGACTTCTAAATTTCATTATATTCAATTGCATCTGTTCGTGTTAGCATTATATGATTTTCCAACAATGGAATGTTGTAAAGAAACAATGTGGAGGGTCTCAGGAGGACTGTGTCAGCCAGCAGAATAAATCCCTGAAAACTGAACGGGGGTGGAGGTGGAGAAGCCAGCAAAAGAGGTTGACAATGGGCTGGATCTGATTGGAGAATGCAGAGAAATGTCTTGCCTCCAATGCACACTTAAGATAAATCATCTGGGCAACAGTTTGGAATAACGCAGACTGTTCTAAGACACCACCCCTCCAGAACAGTGTATACACACACACACTGAAATACACATAAAACACACAAGGGGAGAGGAGAAACATACAAAGAGATTCAACACATTACTTTCTATCACAGAAGAAAGCACAGATGTGTCCTATTGCCACTGCTGGTAAAGAGGTCACAAGGAATTGCAGAAACTACCGTATGTTCTGCATTGTTTCCCCACTTTGTTATTCTTTCCAACACAATAGAACGTTGGAGATAAAATATATAAAGGGAGTCAGGACTCTCACTCTGTTTGCCGGTCATCAGGATTACTCTCTCAGAACTGAAAGAATGGGATCAAATGTTAGAATAAAAGAAATCAGCAATAAATGTGAAAATAGTCTGGATGGTTAATAGATAATACTGTATGTGTGCATGCAATTTTAATACATGTTCATTTCCATTAAGTTATGCAGAAATGTAACTTCTGAATCTAGCAACATCTATGCAATTAACTCCCACCTTTGGAGTCAGTGGTGGGATTCAAATTTTTTTACTACCGGTTCTGTGGGCGTGGCTTGGGCGTGGTGTGGCGGCTTGGTGTTTGGATTTCAATTTTTGTTATTACCGGTTCTGGGGGCGTGGCTTGGTGGGCGTGGCTTGGTGGGCGTGGCATGGGAAGGATATTGTAAAATCTCCATTCCCACCCCATTCCAGGGGAAGGTTACTGCAAAATCCCCATTTTGTCCCGATCAGCTGGGACTCGGGAGGCAGAGAATAGATGGGGGCAGGGCCAGTCAGAGGTGGTATTTGCCGGTTCTCCGAACTACTCAAAATTTCCGCTACCGGTTCTCCAAAACTGGTCAGAACCTGCTGAAACCCACCTCTGTTTGGAGTGCAGGCAGGCTTTTAAAGAAATTAAATAATGAATATACCTCATGCTTGTTGCATCCTTTTATTTTCCTAACAAAGGATAATTTCATCCATGAAAGGCCTTGAAGGACATCAGTGAAGTTTATAGTAACGGAGATTAAAAAAGATTTCTTGAACAAATATTAAGAGCACGAGGCTTGTTTACTTTAACGAAAGAAGGACTGGAGCCATTAGATTGATCAAATACAAAATAATCTGGGTCTCCTTGGAAGAAAAAAAATCAAACAAATAAAAAGTTCAGTTTTGCAAGGGCAAATGAGAGCAAAGATTAAGTACTTCAGCTAATCGAGGTTAGTTAAAAGTTCATATCGGTGGAAATTGCTCAGCTGCTCAAAGAGTGTCTAATCCTGTAAGATAAAAAGAAGGATCTATAACAAAATGCTACTCTGTGGAAAGCCGCTTAGATTGGACATGAGACACTCCATTTCACCTCTGTTCTCCCCATTTTCCAAAAGGGCCACCACCAGGCTCTTTTCTGGAGCTTGCATATTTCCTTCAAAGGCTTTATATTTATTCAACCTTTGTGGTTCTTCTATTTCCCTTCCCTGTGAACGTGCATTTTGGGATTGTGTGTGCAATTCTGGCAAAATAGCCTACACAATAGAAATAAAGGAAACACTGGACTCTTGGGGAAAGCTGGGAATGGAAACCAGAATGATGCATAGAATCCTCATAATTCCATAGAACTGGTGTTTCCCACTGAGCAGATTATTTGTCCTTGTCATGTTCAATTTTTACTAAAGCTGGAAAAGCTTCTCAATGCAGGCAACATAAAGATTTTTGCTTTTTTTTAAAAAAAAATCTCAACTGAATTCAGACATAAGTCTTTCTGAAAATAGATGTAAATAAATTAATAGATCTAAGTCAGTGACTGAGTTCATACATTGGGCTAAGCCATAGTTTGGATAAACTATTTTTTTTTATTACATTGCAATTGATAAGTAGAAATCAAGGAGTATTAATTACACAAAAGATGACAAACACAATGAATTAATAACAGCAACAAAACAAATTATGCTTCCAGTTATTTTTTTTTTTTAAATATACTAGATTGGTGTAATGGGAAGAAGAAATAATCTTGAGGAACAGGAGAAAGAGCTGCAACCAAGACAATGCTCTGGTAAAAGAAATCTGAGTCCGGGTCGGAACTATAACCTGAGAAAGTACAGTATCTTAGGCAAGACCCTCCCTAGTTTTCCTGAAGATAAAGGAATAGATGGGGAAGCAGACTCATATTTGCAAAATTCTGTTACTATAGCTTTATAATAAAAGTATTATTAGCATGAATGACTTTGGTTTCCTAATCTGGTGTACTCTGAAGGGCTGCCAGTTATGTCTTGGTATTTGCTGCCTGTGCTAAATGTATTGTATGTCTGAATTTCCACATACATGTTTTTTTTTAAATTTCAATTACGCTCCTCCACTTGGGAGGAAAAGTTATCCTGGCGTTAGACACAGGAGCAGCAAGCTGTGGTCACAAGCTACACTAAGACTGAAGAAAAGTCAAGAAGACTGTTGAGAGACACCACTTCTTGGCTACCTTCTATCTGTTTTTTTTTTTTTAAATGAAAAGAGAAAAGGAAAAACCAGAGACATGGTGTTAGCCATGTGACAATAACATTGAATTTACACAACAGAGAAGAGATTTATCTCGCGTACAAAACTGACCAAAACAGAATAACAGAGTTGGAAGGGACCTTGTAGGTCATCTAGGCCAACCCCCCCACCCCACCCCAAGGAGAAGACCCGTGTATGCTATTTCTGACAGAGGGCAATCCAGTCTCTTCTTGAAAGCTTCCAGTGGTGAAGCTCTCACAATTTGCACCTCTTTCTTGCCTTGTTATCTAAATAAATAAATGAGGAAAATATCTGGCTACAAATGTTAATCAGATCTCCATTTGAAAAAATGATGTAATAAGATTGAAAAATGTGCAAAGGAGAATAGCCAAAATAATTAGGGGGACTGAGCACTAGAGAAAGCTAGAACATCTTCAATTATTTTGCTTAGAAAAAAGGTGTCAGGAAGGCATGATCAAGGTGTATGAAAGCATTCATGGCATGTAGAAAGTGGCTAGGAAGTGTATCTTCTTATCTCTAATCACTAGGACTAGGGATCTCCAATTAATGCTGACTAGAAAGAGCCTTAAAACAGCAAGGGAAGCATTCACATAGCACATGTGAAATGCATTAGCCCAAGATACAGTGATGGCCACTAATGGACGACTTTAGAAGGGAATTGAATACATTCATGGAGAACAAATCTATCAAGGGGATATTAGTCTTGAAGATTCAGTGTTTCCACTGGGTTGGGCAGGAGGCTCCCAAATAATAACGGCCCATCAGCAATGGTGAGAGAGGGATATGTTTCCATTTTTGGCTTAAAATGGAAACACAGCTGGCTACTATGGCTATTATGTGTGAGAAGCCAAAGATTGGCCTTGAACTAATTGAACTAATTCAGCTAAGGGTTCTTCTTATATTCTTAAGAAGGGCAGAAAGAAAAGTATGTGTGCCTGTCCTACAGTAAGAGCAATGTTGCAGGTCCCGTCCCCTAAGAAGATACATCTGGTGGGACCCAGAAAAAGGGCCTTCTCCATATGGCTCCCTCCAGCGGTGGGTTGCTCCTGGTTCAGCCCAGTTCTTAGAACCGGTAGTGGTGGCGGTGGGAGGCTCTGCCCACCCACCTGGGACGCTTCTGCACATGCGCAGAAGCGTCGTGTGCGCGATCCAGTAGCAACGGGTTTTAGAACCCACTACTGGCTCCCTTTCTCTGGAACATCATTCCCCCCCCCAGAGATTAGACTGGCCCACACTCTAACACTCTTTCGGAAGGCCCTGAAGACGTGGTTCTGTCAGTGGACCTGGGAAACCCAGAGTGGGATGGAGCCCATTAAATATTTTATTATTTTTCTTTTTATTATTTTTATTTCTTTTATATGGTGTTTTTATATCCTTGTAAGTTACCTTGAGTCACCATGTGCACTCGCGGCAGTATACATTTTCTAATTAAATAAATGTGGGGAAGAATACACTACTGTTTCTCAAATTATGTTGTGATCATAGTACTGGGTTACCAGCAGAGGTGGGTTCCTCCCGGTTCGGACCGGTTCGCCTGAACCGGTAGCAACCCGCTGGTGATGTCACAGAGCCGGTTCGGTCGGTGCCGGTCCATGGACGCCACCATCTTTTTTTTGGATTTTTTTTTTTTGATTTTTTTTGAGGGGGAATTTTTTTTTTTGTGTTTTCGTTGTT
>QLTV01003831.1:518528-534674 GCA_003457575.1 Thermophis baileyi | reverse complement strand
TGGTGTATTTTTTTTTTATGTAGAATAGTCTGGCCCAGGCCTTAATGGCCCATTGACTAAGGGGGGGGGGGGGGGCTGAGTTTCTGCCTCCCTTTTAGGGGAAATATTCTGCCCTTTTAATATTTTCTAAAATATCTTATTTTCCTAGGAGAGGGGTGGGTGCTAACTTCCTACAAGATAACATTATCACTGTATCTCTATCCCACTTGTTTCACAGCATCCCAACACATTCTGCAGAGGTATTTCTTCATGATTACATTCAATTAACACTTAGAAACATGTTTCCTTTCTTTTAATTTGTGTAATGGATACGCACCACACAGAGAGTGGCTTCAAAGTTCAGGCACATTATTTGGGGAACCCATCTTAAGCCTCATAAAAGAATGTTCTGGCTCTCTGAAAAAGAACTCCAGTGCTAATTAAATAATTTGTGTATTGCTTTTTAACAGAGCAAAAAAGATTGGGATTTTTTAAATTGCCATGTTGCTTCCAAAACAAACTTGTTTGGAAGATAACCATTTCTGCTGCACCCTAACTCCCTCTTTTATCTCTGCTTTTCCAACTTGTGCCTTTTGTATAAAAGGTACAATATTTATACTTTTTAAAAATAAAACTACTATAGTTGAGTTAAGAACAGAATAATGTATGGTTGCATTTTTATATCATTCCAAACCATAATACACATTTCTCATTTCAGTTTACCCTAATATGTGAATTAAGCTATGATGGCACATAACTTTTGGTTTGTTTAGCAAATTGAAAGTGACTACAGTATAGTACAAATCAGTAGTGGGTTCTAAAACCCTTTACTACACGATGCTTCTGCGCATGCGCAGAAGTGTCCCGGGCGGGCGGGCGGAGCCTCCCGCCGCCGCTGCTACCGGTTCTAAGAACCGGTCCAAACCGGGAGGAACCCACCACTGGTACAAATCTAGTACATGATAGTACAACACATTTAGAAGTACAAGAGCTCTTTTAGGAGCTATGGTGGTGTAGTATTAGAATTCAGTATTACAGGCAAACTCAGCCCACAGCCAAGAGTTCGATCCTGACAGGGCTCAAGGTTCACTTAGCCTTCTATCCTTCCGAGGTCGGTAAAACAAGGACACAGATTGTTGGGGGCAATATGCTGACTCTGTAAATCGTTTAGAGAGAGCTGTAAAGCACTATGGAGCAGTATATAAGTCTAAGTCTATTGCTACTGCTATTTAGAGGTTTTTCAGCCTTATTGTATTGCACTAGTTCATTTAATTTTACTTGTCTTTTGTACTGGTTTCATGATAAAGTGCCTTCAGCACTTAACTGAATAGAAGGAAAAATTCAAAATGCAAGGATGGATAACTGTATAGGGATTTTACTGCTAAGAAGAGGAATATAACTGGGACAGTGGGACACTGTTTTAAACAGGCAGATGGATGGACTCATGGTTTTTGAGACAAAAGAAATGCTTCTCTTGAAGACACTGAAGCGGTGATGCTAATTTTGTGCAAATTCTATCACTTACAGGGATACATTGGATTTTCCGTACGACATAATGTACATAAGTGGGCAGTGTGGTAGCCTAGTGGTGAAGACACTTGCCTCCCACTCCGAAGGTTGAAAGTAACAGCAGATATTTCTCTCCTAGGGCACAAAGAAAACTATCTGATGTGAACTCTGTGTGGTATCAAGAAGGGCATCTGACCAGTAAATCTGACTCAGCTCCATCCAGTCGTCCTGACTCTACCCTGAATTAAGGGATTACAGGGTCACAAAAGGGTATTTTTTATGTTGTACAAAAGTAAATGGGACCTGGACATATTAATTGGGAAGAGGGAAATCTCCAGAAGTTATTTTAGCTGAAATGGGATCTTCAGCTTACCACACTAGGGAGCCTGGCACTCCCAGGATTTTCTGTACAGTATTTATAATTTTCCTTTCTAGTCTTCCTTGTAAAGATTTTCCCACCAGTTCATTCGTTGTTTTTGTTTTGAACAGCAGAGGGAGATATTGAGCTATCAGTCCTACGGTTAGAATTAGCCATATACATACACAAAGCCTTATCAAATGACTACATGAGCATTAGGACTAAACTAAATTGCTTCTCAAGAGACAATTGTATTGTTTTTTTCCCTGTACCACACCATCTTCAGGATTAACTTATTTTTGACACCGTGTCCATTTATCAGATCCTACAATTAAAATCAATTACACGCAGAGATGCAAGGGTGTAAATAGCGTCTGAAGCAATCTTCTTGCCTCACTTTAGTTCAGCTTGAAAAGCTAGTAGGGAGGGACCTGATTAATATATAGAGGGAGTTCATCTGGGAAGTTCTGGGGTGATAGACTAAAAGAAGTTGAAAAAAACCTGGGAGGTTGGGGGGGGGGGAGGCAAATTACATTCATATTGTTGTTAGGAAACTACTTGCAAATTTCCAAACTTTAATGGTGACAGGGGTGGCATATGTATTTAATAAACAACCAAACAAATTGTTGACATTCATTCTACAGCAGTGTTTCTTCACTATTTTGCTGTCAGGACCCCTTCCCACTTTTAAAAATTATGAAAGAGCCAAAGAGTTTTTGTTTGTATGGGATATATATATATATAGCAATGTTTACTATTTTAGAAATTAAAATACATGCAATTGTAAAATATCAATAGTATCAGGCAAAAGTAACAATAACATATTAACATAAATAACATGTTTCCCCCAAAATAAGACAGGGTATTATTTTCTTTTGACCTCCCAAATAAGGGCTTGGCCTTATTATCGGGGGGAGGTCTTATTATTTTGGGGGTGCAAGAGGTGGTGAGCATGGTCACCTGCTCGCAAGAGCGCAGTTGCCCAGCACCTCTTGCCACGTGGTGCCCAACAGGCAGCCTGCGCACTCACAGAGTCCGGCAGAGAAAGACTCTCTCTGTGTGCCACCATCAAGCCCCGCCCCTCCCGCAGGGGGGAGTGGAATGCAAGAGGCCTGAAGGCACCAAGCGCATGAGCACCTGTCCCCCCCCCGCTCACGCGCCTCCCAGGCCTCACCATGTCGATGTGGGCAAAGCCGGTGAGCACCCAGCTGGAAGCCGCTGGAAGCTGCTGGAAGCCGCTGGAAGCCGCTGGAAGCCGCTGGAAGCCGCTGGAAGCCGCTGGAAGCCGCTGGAAGCCGCTGGAAGCCGCTGGAAGCCGCTGGAAGCCGCTGGAAGCGGAGAAGAGGCCAGTTGGGCCAGCCGCCTGCTGCCGAGTCTTTCGGGAGCCGGGGTAGAGAGTCTTCTGGCAGCCGGGGCAAAGAGGCGGCGAAGGGCACAGGGAGCTGCAGCCCCGCATGGGGAGTCAGCGTCACTGCCGCCATCCCAGCACTGAGGATGGCTTCCTCTGCGGCTTCCAAACCCCAGCTGGAAGCCACTGGAAGTGGAGAAGAGGCTGGTCAGGCCAGCCGCCTGCTGCCGAGTCTTCCGGGAGCCGGGGCAGCTGCATGGAGCTGGAACCATAGAACGGGAAGCACACTCCCAGAGCAGCTGCTACCGATGCAGAGAGTCTTCCAGCAGCAGCCGCTCTGGGAGTGCGCTTCCCGCTCTATGGTTCCAGCTCCATGCAGCTGTCCCAGCTCCCGGAAGACTCGGCAGCAGGCGGCTGGCCCGACCAGCCTCTTCTCTGCTTTAGTGGCTTCCAGCCAGGGTTTGGAAGCCACAGAGGAAGCCATCCTCAGTGCTGGGATGGCGGCGGCGGCACGGACTCCTCAAGGACCTCGTGCTCACCTGCTTCACCCACATCGTGATCCTGGGATACCGCTCGGTCGGTGAGTGGCGCTCTGCCCGGCCAGAGGGAGGGGGGTTGTCTGCTGGGTGGGCACCACGTGGCAAGAGGTGCCGGGTGGCTGCTCTCTTGTGAGTGGGGTGGGAGTTTGCAGGCGAGAGGGGTGGAAGGATGGGAGGCGGGTGAGTGCCAAGAACGCTGGGGAGATAGAACAAGAGGCAGCTCCTGATCAGTTCAGCTGATCTGCGGGTCGCGATTAAGGTCCCCAGCTGCCATTAGTTGACCGGGGAAGGGAAGGGCTGCCTCCTGTGCTGGCCACGCCCACCCCTTCACTAGGGCTTATTTTCAGGGGAGGGTGTATATTTACGCCCACCCCAAAAATCAGGCTTGGCCTTAGTTTTGGGACATGTCGTCTTTTCAGGGAAACACGGTATATTTTTCATGAAAAAGTTTTATTTTTTAACAAATTAAAAAATAAACATGAGAAGAATGGCATTATTCTACATTTTTCAAAATACCTTCAATATTTGTCAAATAATTTTGAGTTTGCAGGTTCCTTAGAGGTTCCTGGGGCTCCTCAGACCACATTTTAAGAAATACATTTGAGTACAAAATCTCTGTTAGCAAAAAGTTCTAGTGCAGGGCTGTTAAAATCGCGGGCCGCAGGCCAGATGCATCACGCGCTGGCCTCGCCCACGCCTAGTTTAGAGAAGGGGAAAAAAGTCACAATACATCACATGACAATGCCATGACAACTCGAGTCTGACACCCCTGATCTAGTGCATCTAGGAGATAAAGCTTTTCATACACAAGCACCTTTACTCCTCCATCTATGCAACTGAGTTACAAATTAGAAAGACTTCAGTATGAACCTGTGATAGGTGGTATGCAATTCCAGGGTATCAGTTAGTCCCCATGGTGCCCGAATCCCTTCTGAGTGTACTGCCACCCCTAGAGGTTGAAAATCTGTAAGAATTGTCACTTAAATCCTAAAATGTAGATTTTTGAAAAGGTCAGAGCTCCCACCCACTAATTCACAAGGAAAAAAAGGGGGGGGGAATGCAGATGAGACCAAGCTGGCAGGAATAACTAACACTCCAGAAAATAGGCTCAAGATTCAGAAGAATCTTGGCAGACTTGAACATTGGGCGCTATCTAACAAAATGAAATTCAATGGTGAAAAAAAGTAAGGTTCTACATTTAGGCAAGAAAAACCAATGCACAGGCATAGAATAGGTGATACCTGGCTCAATAGCAGCAACTGTGAGAGAGATCTAAGTGGCCTAATAACAATCACTTAAGTATGAGCCAGCAATGTGCTGCAGCTGCCAAAAAAGCCAACACAGTCCACAGGCTGCATTAACAGAGGGATAGAATCAAGATCATGTTAAGTATTAATACCATTTTATAATGCCTTGGTAAGGCCACGCTTGGAATACTGCATTCAGTTTTCATCACCACGATATAAAAAAGATTTTGAGACTCTAGAAAGAGTACAGAGAAGTGCAATAACTTACAAAGAACTGTTGCAGGAATTGGGTATGTCTGATTTAATGAAAAGAAGGACTAGGGATGACATGATAGCAATGTTCCAATATCTAAGAGGTTGCCACAAAGAAGAGAGGGTCAACCTATTCTCCAAAGCACATGAATATTGGATAAGAAGCAATGGATGAAAACTAATCAAGAGAACCAACCTAGAACTAAGGAGAAATTTCCTGACAGTTAGAACAATTAATCAGTGCAAGGGCTTGCCTCCAGAAGTTGTGGGTGCATCAACGCTGGAGGTTTTTAAGAAGAGCTTGGACAACCATTTTTCTGAAATGGTATAGGCCAAGGTTTCCTGCTTGAGCAGGGGGTTGGACTAGAACACCTCCTAGGCGCCTTCCAACTCTGTATTCTCTTATTCTATAAAATCTTATCCCTTTCTATGTGTTAGATTCGCGCGGGAAGGATAGCCGAGACGTAGGAACGGTTCAGCACCTTTATTTGTGGTTAGCAGTAGCGAATTCAGACTGCCGGCTGGTGGCAGGGAAGCCGCTTTTAAAGGGTTTCCTTGCAGCCTGTTGGCCAGTCACAGTGGTTCAATTTTCCCGCTGCTGACTAAGCCAATCAGCGGCGAGTATGCAAATACGTACTCGGTGCGTCAGTACGTAACACCCCTCCCCTCTTAGTTCAGCAATTGTCCAATCCAGGTCTGATACGAGCAATGTAATCGCGCAAGTAGGCGGGTCGCCGTATAGTCCTACTGGGCCTGCGCGATTCAGTTCCTCGGGAGTTCCCACCAGGTGCAGACATGGTCTTTGTTGCTCCGTCTCCGCTCCATGGAAATATCTGGAACCGGCCTCCAGGCGTGGAGGCTGAACTTCCTGCTTCGTCGTCCCCTGGTCCCGGTTGACGACGCTGGATCTCGGTGATCTCTGGTAGGTGTTCGCGCTCTTCCTCCGGGCTTGAGACTAGCGTCCTCTGGTGTTGTTGAGTTTGGGCCTGGTCATCGTCATCGGTGTCTGTGCGCCTGGAACTGTATGGTTGGCGGGGCGGAGACCCGCGTTGTTCTGTTGTTTCTGAGGTCGCTCTGGGGTCTGGTTCTGCTTCTGGGCGCCTGAGCCAGGAGTCTCCTACTCGGGTCCTGAGTTGGTTGACATGTCACCTCCATATTCGGCCGTTTTCCAGCCGGACCCTGTAGGAGTTGGGGCCAGTGATGCCTGTGACTGTTGCCTTGACCCATTTGGGATCCCCAGAGAAATTTTGGGCGAACACTAGATCGTCGATGTCCAGTGTTCGGGTAGGTTGGTGAGAGTCTAGAGGCTTGTCCGGGTTGTAGGTCGGATTTAGCCTGTCCAGCTGGGATCGTAGTCTCCGTCCCATCAATAACTCTGCCAGGCTGCGGTTTGTTGCTGCACTCGGGGTTATGTGCTGGGCTAACAGGAATTGATCGATTCATTCCTGCCAACTTCCTGGGCCCATTCTTGTCAGAGCCTCCTTCGTCATTCTTACCATTCTCTCTGCCCGACCATTGCTAGCTGGCTTAAATGGCGAGACGAGTACGTGTCTGACCCCTAGGTTTGCCAGGAATGTTTCCATCTGTCGGGATGTCAGCTGGGGTCTGTTGTCTGACACCAGGGTGTCCGGTAGCCCGTGGGTTGCAAATAGCCTTCGTAGTGCCCTGATGGTGGCTTCGGTCGTTGCTGAAGGCATGTTGACCACCTCCAACCATTTAGAGTAAGCATCCACAACTATTAAAAATGTCTGGCCTGCCATTGGTCCTGCAAAGTCTATGTGGACTCTTGACCATAGTGCGTTGGGGGTCTCCCACTCCACTGGGCTGGATTTCAGGGGAACTGGTCTGGTTTCTTGACAGGGCTGACAAGTGGCCACCCACTCTGCTATGTCTTGGTCCAGGTGTGGCCACCACAGGTAACTTCTTGCCAGCGCCTTCATACGTACTATTCCCGGGTACCCAATATGCAATGTCCTGATCACCCTCTTTCTGAGTGTTTGGGGAATCACAACTCGCTCCCCCCATAACAAACAGTCCTTAATCACCGACAGTTCCGTTTGTTTATTTTTGAATGTTTTAAAATCTTCCCCTTCTTCCTCCTGTGGCCACCCCCTCAACACCCAGTTCATTACTTTGGAGAGCACCCTGTCCTTGGCTGTGTGCTCCGCAATGTCGCGGGATGTGACGGGGCTCGTTCGTTCTATGTCGATGAGCAGAATTTTGGCCACAGGAGTGGGGTCTTCCACCAGGTCGGGTTCATGGCAGTGGCTGAGGGCATCCGTGTGGGCGATGCTCCTTCCGGGTCGGTGGAGAAGTGTGTAACTGTACCCCGAGAGGAAAATTGACCAGCGTGTCAGTCTAGGCAACATGTAGTGTGGTGTCTGGTTGTTGCTGGTGAATAGACCCAGCAGCAGCTTGTGGTCTGTGATTAATTCGAATTTGCAGCCGTACAGGTATTCATGGAACCGCTTGATGCCGGCCACTGCTGCAAGCGCTTCCTTATCTAGTTGGCTGTAGTTGCATTCAGCCGGGGATAGGGTCTTTGAGTAGAATGCGATGGGGGCTTCTGAGCCGTTGGGCAACTTATGGCTCTGTACTGCCCCCACTCTGTAAGGGGAGGCATCGCACGTTAGTAGCAGGGGGAGGGTCTCGCTGTATTGCATAAGGACGCTGTCCGAGGAAAGTAGGTCCTTTACAGCGGCAAAAGCGTCGGCCTCTCTTTGTCCCCAGGTCCACGTGGCCATCTTCCCCAGGAGCCTATGCAGCGGTTCAGCAACTGTTGCCTTCTGTCACAAAAAAACAGCATAGAAGTTTAATAGTCCCAAGAACGCTTGTAGTTCTGACTTGTTTCTGGGGGTTGGCGCTTCCTTGATGGCCTTAATCTTTTTCTCTGTGGGTCTTATGCCGGACCCGTCTATGAGGAACCCCAAGAACTCGACGCTGGTGACCCCTATTTTACATTTATCTTTCTTCACTTTAAGCCCCCGTTCTTGAAATCACCCTAAGACAAGCTGCAGCCTTTGTATTAATTGGTCTTCTGAGTCCCTTGAGATGAGGACATCATCGAAGTAGGGAACCACTCTAGGAATGCCATTCCATTAAGCATTGGAATAGGCCAGGGGCCACGCTGACCCCGAACTGTAACCAGTTGCACTTGAATGCCCCCTATGGGTGACAATGGTTTGTGCCTCTGCTGTGGCTGCATCTACAGGCAGTTGTTGATATGCCTGGGCCAGGTCTAATAATCTTCCGTTGCCCAGGGAGTGTAGTAGATGCTGGACAATGGGCACAGGGTATGCGTTTGGTTGTAGGGCTTTATTGATGGTCCCTTTATAGTCCGCGCAGATGCGGGTTGTAGGGCTTTATTGATGTTCCCTTTATAGTCTGCGCAGATGCGAGTGGACCCATTCGGCTTCATGGGGGTGACAATGGGGGTCTCCCACGTGGCGTGCTCTACTGGTTCCAATACCCCTTGGGCTATTAACTTGTCCAGCTGCTCATCGACTTTAGGTCAGAGCGCAAAAGGGACCTTCAGGGCTTAAGTCTTATTGGGGTTATGCTGAGGTCTAGGCTAAATGATATGGGCTTGCCCTTATATTTACCTAGACTCCCATTGAAGATGGTCTGGAAGTCTGTGAGGAGTTCGTCCAGCTTGTCCCCTCTTAGTTGGTGCAGCCCCGTGATGCCGATGTTGAGCGGCTTGAGCCATTCCACCCCCATCAGTGTTGGCCGGTGTCCTTCAATGACGGTGAGAGGCAGGTTCCCTCTGAAATCTTTGAAGACGACTGGGACTTCTGCTCTTCTGAGGACTTGGATCCGATTCCTATGGAAGTCGGTCAGGCGGATGTCTTGTGGTTTGAGCTGTCTTTTGTTGCTTTTGGGCATCAGTTGTTTCAGTGTGCCCCAGGCCATGATTGTGAACACGGAGCTGGTGTCGAGCTCCATGTCGCAAGGCAGTCCATCTATGGCCACTGTGATTATGAACTTCTCTCCCTGGTTGGCATTTGTGTGGCCTACCGAGGTGTGATAAGTGCCCCTGGACTCCTGGGCACCATAGTCATCACGTCATCTGCCCTTCTGTGGCCTGGAACGGTTCTGGGCTTGCCTTCCTGATCCCATGGGTGTTTTACTTGGGAATGGGGCTGGTTGGTATTGGGGTGATAGCGTGGCTCTGCATGCTTCAGCTATGTGGCCGCGCTTTTGGCAGCGGCGGCAAATAGCCTCTCTAAATTTACAAACCGCTCTGGGGTGGCCCCCTAGGCAGCCGGCACAGCAGGGCTGCCTTTGGTTAAAGTCTTTGGGGGTTACTCGCCTGTCCTGTTGAATCCAGTAGACATGGTCGTCGTTGTCGTTGTACTCTTCTTCTGCTTCCGGAAACTCTGTCCGCCAGTCCGTTTGTCTTTGTGCATGGTGGACCCCACTGGTTTTCCGGACGCTGGCTGCAGAGGTGTCCGAGGACTCGGTGGCTCTGGCTTCTTCGACCACATCTTTAAAATTGGCGCCCCTCCAGATTAGAAGGTTTTTTTGTAGGTTGAGATCCCTCATACATAGGATGATGCGGTCTTTCATCATTTCCTCCGGGTTGATGAATTCGCATCTGGAGGCGATCTCCCGGAGGCTGGCAATGAATTTGTTGACTGTCTCCCCCTCATTTTGGCGTCGGTGATAAAACTCATTCCTGTGCACCATTGGGGTATTGGAGGGGGCAAAGTGCTCCTTTAGTGCCATTTGCAGCATGGACCAGGAGATGGATTCTATATCTGTAGGTGCCACCAAGGTTTCTGCCAGCTTGTAGGTTTTGGGTCCACAGTACGTGAGGAAGAGAGCCCTCTTCCTGTTGTCCGGCAAATCCTGGAAATTATTAGCTTCCAGGAACATGCGGAATCAGGACATATATGTTCTCCATTCTTCGGTTTGGGGGTTGAAGAAGGCTGGTGCTGGAGATTGTTGCTGTGCCATCCTGTTGAGTTGGCCGATGCAGTCTGAACGTGCTTAAGATGGCCACGGATTGCCACGAGGTGTCCTTTGTCCTGTTGTCTTCTTCCACTACCTTCGTCGCCAGTGTTAGATTCGCACGGGAAGGATAGCCGAGACGTAGGAACGGTTCAGCACCTTTATTTGTGGTTAGCAGTAGCGAATGCAGACTGCCGGCTGGTGGCAGGGAAGCCACTTTGAAAGGGTTTCCCTGCAGCCTGCTGGCCAGTGACAGTGGTTCAATTTTCCCGCCGCTGACTAAGCCAATCAGCGGCGAGTATGCAAATACGTACTCGGTGCGTCAGTACGTAACACTATGTGTATTACATGGCCCTGTAGACTTTGCATCATTCCCTAGTAACTGTGACATTGGGAGAGTATTAAAGTATGGCTCTTGGCCAGAAAAAGATTTCCTGCCCTTGGTTTAACCATAAATTGCTGTTAGTTTATTCTATTGGCTTTTTCCAAAGCTGCTAATCATCCTATTTGGTTTTCCAGCTCATGCAAGCAGAGGTATGACTATGCAGATTGTCTCCCGTCAGTTGTTTGGCTCTCCAAGGAAGGTTTAATCATTAATCATTAGAATTGTTTGGTACAAATGTATCTTGACTGATTGTAGTCAGTGCTTTGATTAAATCTTAACATTAAAACTATGTGAATATTAATTGAGTCAAAAGGAGTCAGGATTAGTTCAAAAAAAAGAGAAAATCTTCTAGCTTATCACTAAGAAGGCCCTTAATAAAGTTCTAAACATAATTAGACAAGAGATCAATTTCATTTGCTAAATCTTTGCCTACAGGGATGTGACAGAAGTTGTTTCATCTACCACACAGCAGCCCCTTGCTGAGGAGGGCTGCCTATCTGTTGGCTGAAGCTTCTGTTTAATTATTGTGAGTGCAAGTGTGACCTGGAGAGAACTGCTTGCCTGCAGAAAAAAATGTGACTTGGGTTTGCTTGCTTTTCCAAGAATATAAGGAGAGGTTGGAAGCAGTGTGATAGAAACAGTCACTCCCCAAGAAGCATAAGCCAGCTAAAGATAATAAGGAATACACTGCTTAACATGCTGGAAGTGTAACTTTTAAAATGTTGTGCTGTTAATTGATACAGATGATTGTGCACAGTAGGATGTGGATTTGGGGCATAGTTTCAAACAGATGGCATCAGTATACTTTTTAAAAAAGAAATATCATTCCATCTGTCTCAACCCACTGCTTCCCATAGTTCTGTCAGGCAGGATCTCTGCAGTTACTTTAAATACTAGTTATGTCATATGCTACGCCTGGCTTTTTAATGTGTGTTTGTTTTTATCAAAAGATTTCAATACCTTCTGTGATGTGACTCTTGAACAGCAAAAGGAGAGTTATACGCAAGACCATTTTAGCACAGACACATTTGTATTTACTAGAGAAAACCCCTTTTAGGGTTATTATTGCAAATGTTTGGGAAAACTGTGAACCCGCTGAAGGTTTTGCTTACAGTCCAATTGTCCAAAGAAGTAAATGGCAGAGGAGAAAGATGGAGAAAGAAAAGAATGGCTCAAAGTCTGAACCCATATCTGGCATGTTCCCTGAAAAAGATCCAATGTGCAGAAATGCTAAATTGCCCATAAATCTGAAAAAAGATGGATCTTGGATTTCAACAGAAACACAACTAAGACCAAATTAAAAGCATTCTTTGTTCCTCTTTAGGTGGAATGTGTGTCAGGATTTCAAAGGGATTTACAACAATTCTGGTATTTCCACAAAGTGTGTGACTTCGATCAGAAAGCACATGCCATCATATCTAGGTTTAAGCAGTAAAAATCTGGGCTTGAGGCAAGAACCTCTGCTACTTTACCCTCCCTCCCTCCCTCCCTCCCTCCAACTATTCAGTAATGGATGTTGCCAGAAGGGCTGGCCAAAACTGATAAATCAAATGAAGCTGCTAAATGCTTTGTCAGGAGACCTGACTTCTTAAAACAACATTATCTGCTTTGGCTGGATATATCTGTGCAGGACCTCAGATGGAATGCTTCCATCATTATTCATTATTGGTTTCTTTTAACTGGAGATGCCACAGATTGAAAACTGCATCTTCTGCACGTGGGTTTTAGCGCCCACCCACCCAGACCTACTGACTTTCCATCATTATCCGTGAGTGGGCTTCACTGTCCCACTCGAAGTCTGTGCACCGTCTGGAGCACTCATAGCTCCTGCTTGAGGAGCCAGTGGAAGCCATGACCAGGGGAGCTTTTTTTACAGATATATCTTGTATGCCAATTATGCCCATTCCTCACAGACATTCATATCTCCCAATTGACTGCTGCAATGTGTTCTATAAGGGGCAGCCCTCAAAGAGCATTTGGAAACTTTGGCTGGTCCAGAAAGTACCGTAGTAGCATGTGTAATTAAGGTACACTACAATAAGCCAATGTAACTCCACTGCTTTGTGAACTGCATAGGATTTCTCTAGGTTTCTGGGTGCAATTTAAGGTGCCGATTGCCACCATTAAAGTCCTACATGGCATGGAACCAGGTTACTTAGGGGAATACCTCGCTCCAGTGGTTTTTGACTGCCCCACCAGATGGGGCAAAGTGGGTATGATCTGGATGCCGCTGATAAAACAATGTAATTTAGTGGGTTGCCAGACGTATGTCTTCTTTTGGCACTACCTTGTGAAACAATTCTCCTCAATCACCCTGAAATACTCCATTGGATTTTTACAAAGTTGTAAAGAGCTGGCTCTTTCCCCAGGCATTGGAGTCAGGATATTAGTATGGAATCTCTGGCACAGGTGTATTTGTCTTGTGGTTTTGTGTTTTCATTAAGCCTCTATGAAGCTTTGGTGGTTGTTTTTATGTCTTAATATGAACATCTGTTTGTTCTTAGATAGATAGGCAGCCATATAAATTAGATTAGTAAATATAAATAAATGAAGACAGCCATGCATTGTATCACAATGCTACAGAGATACATTGAAATACAAGGCCCCCAGCCCTGAGTAAAGATAACCTATTTGAAAAGCTATCCCACTTGATAATAGCAAAAGCCAACAATCGATCCAGAAAAATAATCAAATGGAACCATACTCCCCCATTCCTCTTCTAGCACGGAGTATATATCAGTTGATTTCTACATCAAAAAAACCGAGAGATTGAATTAAAATAAAAATGAGTGCTTAAAATGATATACTATAGTAATCTTACTCTATCAAATATGCATATCTGATATCAGAACAGCCCCTTCCTAGCCATCAAAACCTCCAACACTAAATCCCAATGTTTAAATCATAGTGAATGCCAAGGGCTTTCTTAAACATATCTTTAAAAATATGGCTGCAGAAGACAACAAAATTCATGGGAAGTTTCAACAAGATGACCATTGAAGGGTTGTCGTGAATAATATTTTCCTTGCCTCAGTATCTACATGGCATAAAAGAAAGAAGGTTTATACATTGTTCCACCACTTACTGCACTATATAGTTGTAAATTGAAGCGAAGTCCCATAAAGAAATTTGATGGCTATGTGTCTATGGAGAGTCTCAGTCATCCAGTCATAGTTGTCTCAAATGTACTTTTTTAAAAAGTACATTTAAAAAGAAAAAGAAGACATTTCACTTCTCATCCAAGAAGCTTCATTAATTGTGATGGTGGGAGAAGGGGATCAGAGGTGGGTTCCTACCAGTTCAGACTGGTTCGCCCGAACTGGTAGCGACCTGCTGGTGACATCATGGTGACGTCACAGAACCGGTTCTGTCGGTGCCGGTCCGTGGGCGCCGCCATCTTTTTTTTGGAAATTTTTTTTGGAATTTTTTTCCAGGTTTTTTTCTTCTGCGCATGCACAGAAGCCGAGTTTCCAGCACTGTGCATACATCGCCATCTTGTTTTCGGCTTCCCCCCTATTTTTTGCTGGTTTTTGCTTCTCGCATGCTCGCCCTGCCTCGCCTTCGCCACGTGCATCCACAGAACTCCGCCTCCTGCCTACACACAGGTAATCATTCGCGCTAGCCTACCCCCCCTCCCCACCAGGCCAGCGTTTCCCGAAGGCTGCGGGACGGGGGGAGAGGGCAGCCTGGCAACCTTTGTGTGGTGGTTAGAAGCCTCCCGCCCCGGCCAGCGTCTCCCAAAGGCTGCAGGGATGGGGGGTAGAGGGCAGCCTGGCAACCTTCGCGCAGTGGTTAGAAGTCTCCCGCCCCCGGTCAGCATCTCCCGAAGGCTGCGGGGATGGGGGGGAGAGGGCAGCCTGGCAACCTTCACGCGGTGGTTAGAAGCCTCCCGGCCCTGGCCAGCGTCTCCCGAAGGCTGTGGGGACGGTGAGGGAAGAGGGCAGCCTGGCAACCTTCGCGCAGTGGAAGCTTTCCAGCATCCCCCAAAGCATCCTCCCCACCGCCACTGCCCTCTCCTACCGCCACCCTGTTCTTCCACCGCTGCCCTCCTGCGTTGCAGAAGGTCGGGCTTGGCGCAGCGGCTGGGCCACGTGGATCCTTGCTGGGTTGGCCCAGCAGCAGCGGCATCGTCCGCAGCCCCGAGGCCCTTCGCTCTGAGTCAGAGCGCACCAAGCCGTGCAGGGCAGGCAGCAAGTGTGCTGCCCGGGAAGCAGAGAGACCTCCGGAAAAGCGCATCCGCGCTCAGGCTTTGGCTGCGATCCCTCGGTGCAGTTGGATCTGGAGCAGAGGTCCCGCCATGCTTTGGCGCAACCTCTCCTTGCAATGGCACAGAGAGAGCTCTGGTTCTCCGGCCGCCCCTTCCAGCGCCCCGGCTGCCACTCACCGACAACACAGGGCCTTGCTGCCTGCCCTGCATGGCTCAGAGCGCTCTGACTCAGAGCGAAGGGCTGCGCAACCGGGCAGGTCGCATATCCGTGCAGTTCAGCTTCGGGGGGGGGGATGCCAAGAGTTGGATTAGGCTTCCTGGGAATCCAAGTCACCCATGAGGACTTGAAACTTGAGTCGGTGATCTCGCTGGCAAGACCAGCCAGCCGGCCAAGGAGCTGGGCAGCTGAAAACGGCGTGGAGGCGTGGGTGAAGGCCGGGAGGGGGTGAGAGGGGTGCAACACATGGGAGGCTCCCCGCAGTTCCTCGGCTAATCCGGACTGCAGCTGAACACATTGCCTTTTGGGCCTGGCATGCTCGGCTTCCGCGGGGCTTTTGGGTGACTGCTGTGCAGCCGGCTGTGGGGACAGGGGGGAGAGGGCAGCCCGGCAACCTTTGCAGCCACGTGATTAGAAGCTTTCCGGGCTGGCTCCCCTCTCCCTGCCGGCCAGCGTCTCCCAAAGGCTGTGCAGCTGGCAGCAGGGACAGGGGGGAGAGGGCAGCCCGGCAACCTTTGCAGCCACGTGGTTAGAAGCTTTCCGGGCTGGCGGCCCGCCACCGGCCAGCGTCTCCGGAAGCGCCCTTCCCGCTGCCACTGCCCTCTCCTGCCGCTGCCCTGTTCTTCTGCCGCTGCCCTCTCCTGCCGCCGCCTGCCCTCTCCTGCCGCCGCCCTGTTCTTCCGCCACTGCCCTCTCCTGCCGGCGATCTCGCGCTAAGACGGCCATTCTCCGGCAAGACCAGCCAGCCGGCCAAGGAGGTGGGCAGCTGAAAACGGTGTGGAGGTGCGGGTGAAGGCCGGGAGGGGGTGAGAGGGGGTGTAACACATGGGAGTCTTCCCACAGTTCCTCGGCTAATCCGGGCTGCAGCTGAATCCGTTGCCTTTTGGGCCTGGCATGCTCGGCTTCCGCGGGGCTTTTAGGTGACTGCCACCCGTATCCGCCTTGGGTCCCGTGGATGCACCACTTTCTTCCTTCTCCCGCCCTGCTGCTCTGGAGAGAGAGAGAGAGAGAGAGAGAAAGAAAGAAAGAGAAAGGAAGAGAAAGAGAGGAAGAAAGTGGAAGAGGGTGTGTGTGTGTGAGTGAGAGAGAGAGAGAGAGAAAGAGAGAGAGAGAAAGAGAAAGAGAGGAAGAGAGAGGAAGTGTGTGTGTGAG
>QLTV01003831.1:453195-518002 GCA_003457575.1 Thermophis baileyi | reverse complement strand
TCTCCTTAGTTTTAGGTTGCTTCTCTCTTTGTTCAGTTTCCATCCATTGCTTCTTGTTTTGCCTTCTGATGCTTTGGAAAATACATTGCCCCCCCTTCTTTCTGGCAGCCCCTTAAAAGCCTGTTGCCTATCACACTCTTGGGCAAAGCATGTGAGCCATTTCCTCCTTTCAGTGGTCCATGAAAGTACATCTATAGTATGTAGATAATAAAGTTGAAAAAAGGGGAACAACATTTTTACAGAACTATAGATACATTGAGGCTGTGTGTGACAAGGAATGGCTGGGAGGGGAGGGGCCAGGCGAGGCACCCCTTGACGTGAGTGACATTGAGTTGGCCATACCCACCCAGTCATATGACCACCAAGCCTCGCCCACCAAGTTACATGACCATGAAGCCATGCCCACCATCACATGACCATCAAGCCACGCCCACAAAATAAGCCATGCCCACAGAACCGGCAGTAAAAAAATTTAGAACCCACCCCTGGAGGGGATGTAAGGATAGGTACTGACAGTTGAGACTGGATGGTGGGAGGATGGAAGGATAGGTTCTGACAGGATGGTTGAGGGGGGGGGATGAAAGGATTGTACTGCTTTGCAGTCATCTGGTCATTAGCGCTCTCTCTCCCCCTCCCTGTGGCCACTTGAGGATTTACCTGTGCTCTCGGGGTCATCTGAATCAGAGTGCAAATGGCTGTGGGAGCTTCTTGGGGGATAGGAGTATTGTAAACAGGAGATAGCTGGTGTCATATCCCTCCCCCTCTGTTGAGAGAGGGCTGTTCAATCTTAACATATATGGCCTCTTTTACCCCTCTTACAAAGAGTTGCCTTTTGAAAAAGCACCTTGGAGACGACCATGACCCGGATAACAGAATCTCTATAAAGACACTTGGTAGGACTCCCTCCCTTCTGTTAACTCCCCTTTGACTTTACCCTTTCCGGTCCAATTCAGCCACTGGTGGAGCTGTGGAGCATAGATAGCCCCCAAAGCAGCATAACTCTCCCTCCCTCTGTCTCTCTGTCTCTCTCTCCATCCCCAAGTGGCATCAATGGCTCTTCAGAGAGACTACTAATGACCCGATGATTTCAAAAAAATACAATCCTTCCATCCTCCCCCATCCTGTCAGTACCTATCCTTCCATCCCCACACCATCATAACTGATGAAGCTTCTTGGATGAGAAGCTATATGTCTTCTTCCTCAAAAAAAAAACAACACAGTTCAGTTGCCTTTTTTGAAAAAGCACCTTTGAGACTTGATGACTATGCTTCTTATTTTCTTCATGAACAAAAATTTATTGTCTTTATTAAAATGCAAACAATGCTATCATGCAAGGTTTAGTCTCCACTCACAGCATTTTTCAGCTCTACCAATAAAAATAATTGAAACTGGTGGGATGGGGTAGGGTGAAGGGAGAAGACAGGAAAATTAAATAGGTTTTTCTGAGATTTCCAGCTTGCATCGCTGGTAATCTAACCTCAGCAACTCATTGCCAGGACAGGTTCATAAAAAAGAATCTAATCATCTATTATATAGAATTTAATTATATATTACAGTTATAAGATTGTTCTCTGTGCTTTTTATACCCCATCAGCTCTTCCCTCTATTTCTTAACATTTTCATTGGTATCTGTGAAAACCATCCCACACTAGGCAGAATCAATTTAGTTTTTATATTTACTGAGCAATGCATTACTTTAACTTACATCTCTATCTGCCAATTTAGGCAAAAAAGGAAAGAACATCTTATCTGTCAGGCGAAAGCAATCAGAACCTCTGGTGAAGTGTCTCAATAGTACTTTATTGCTAATCAACTATGTTACAAGAATCTTCCTCTTGATCTCTCCCTCCAGTCTAGCTGGAGATTCCACATTATCTCTCTCTCTCTGTGTATATATATATATATGTATATGTATATGTATATGTATGTGTATGTGTATGTGTATGTGTATGTGTATGTGTATGTGTATGTGTATATGTATATGTATATGTATATGTATATATGTATATATGTATATATGTTTTTTTCTCTGTTAATTCACCTGGTATACCCAAGTATGGGAGAAAGCATACTGCTTCCTTTTTGCCTTTCGGCCCCTCCAGGGGTATATATTAAGCACAAAAGGCACAATATAACCCAGGATCAGTCATATCAGTTAAATGCAACTTTATCTCCAACCAATTACATTTGCTTGTAGTCACAAAGAGCACACATTTCTCAGGTTTTATGACGCCACTTGGGAAGAAATAACTCTTACATTTTGCCAGAATAGGTTAAATACAGTAAGGAAAAAGCAAAGGAAATATGCAGTCCATTTTCAAAATAGTAAGAGAACAACAAAATTATTTATCAATATGTGCTAAGGATGAATTAATTCATATAAGAATAAATGAAGGGTCATTGGTGCTCTCTTGAGTTTGGTTGTTTTCTTTCAGACATTTTATTACCCAAACTAAGTAACATCATCAGTGCTAACATCATCAGGACTAGCACTGATGATGCTACCTAGTTTGGGTAATGAATATCTGCAAGAAAACCAAGCTCAAAGAGCACCAAGGACCCCACATTTCAACCCTGAGTTACAAATATTCTCCTTTATTGATAAGAATAAACATATGGAATAATGTGAATAAACTGTCTAATGTTGAAAGAGATAATTGAGCTAGTATCGTCTGCAGAATGGACAGGTTTTAAATCTATAGGATTTTAAAGTACAATTTATTCCAACCCAACTGGAAGCTACAGGGATTGAAATTGAATCTAAGACCTTTTCTATGTTCTGCGGTATTACTGAGTTTTCCATTAAGCTCTCAGGCTCTGGTTTTGCTGCAATGAAGTAAAACGATTCTTTGTCTAGACTGTCAACTCTAGACTCCTGAATGAGAATGGCATTACCAGTTTTCTGCCAACAATATTCTCTCTCTAAGAAAAAGTTCAAGTCAAACCTCACTTCTTTTGCTTGCAAGAAATCCAAGATGATTCAGAGTTAGCAAAGGCCATTTCAACTACTGAGCCCGGCTCTTTGTTCTATAAAAAAAAAAAAAAAAAAAGTTTGCAAGATCCTGAAAGATGGCTACCCATCCTCTGTTTGAATACATCCAGAAATGGGAAGCTCATAATCACCCTCAGTAATTGCTTTCACTGTCAATGTGTTATCATTAGAAAGTTTTCCCTGACAAAACCTGTCATACACCAAAAGGCAACAGAGTAAAACTGATTTTGTGGCATTATCGCCCAACTCTCAAGGTTAAATATATTCTGTTCCCACAATTTCTCTTTATGGGACTGTAGTTCCTGCTCATATTTATGGAAATTAGATATAGTTATATCAACTATTTGGTTTGGCTTATCAAATCTTCTGTTGACAGCATTTGTAGCACAATATTTTTCTTCATACAGGTACTGTCGTCCTCGACTTACAACAGTTCATTTGGTGACCGTTTGAAGATACAACATTCCTGAAAAAATTGACTTATAACGGTTTTTCACACTTACAACTGTTGCAGCATCCCCTTAGTCATGTGATTAAAATTTGGATGCTTGGCAACTGGTTCATATTTATGACGGATGCAGTGTCCTGGGGTCATGTGATCCCCTTTTGCGACCTTCTTACAAGCAAAGTCAATGGGGAAGCCAGATTCACTTAACAACCGGGTTACTAACTTAACAGCTGCAGTGATTCACTTAACAGCTGTGGCAAGAAAGGTCGTAAAATGGAACAAAACTCACTTAACAAATGTTTCACTTAGCAACAGAAAGTTTGGGCTCTATTATGATTGTAAGTCAAGGACTACCTTGTCTTCAATGGATTACAAGAATGGATGAGAGGTCACCTTATTATAGGTACTTGCTGTCCAGATCTTCAACTATAAGGCATTACTGCTGTTGATTTTGCTTTGTGCGCTTCATGTAGTTTTAAAACTATGGGAGTCCTTTTTGTATTGAAAGATTTTTCAGAAATAGTTTTACTGTATATAAACAATACTATAATCTGACCAATGTAACTGGTAACTCAGTAATAATCTATGGCTAGTTGTAATCTGTGTATATTTTTTTTCAATTTTAAAATTCCATAAATTTAATAATCTGAATAAATACTAGTACTGAAACTGAACTGAAATTACATCTTATTCAGATGCAAGTTTTATAATAATCTGCAATTGATCAAATAACATTCTAAGATGTTGTGTGTGAGAGAGAAATTGTGTTACAATGAATGGAATATAACTGGTTTTTCTTCCCATATTTTTAATAGTCATATTTTCAAAAGGGGACTGGATTTCAGATGACCACTGCATCTGACTGATGAAAAGCCCATCAATCATATTATTTGAAAAATAAAAGTAAATAAAATTCAGGATACTTGTAAAGCTTAACATTATAGCTACATAGAGGTGGGAAAAGCTACTATAGAAGTTCACAGGTCCTTACAACAGAAGAACATAACAGTATCTGTTCAGAAATAAGCCATTCATTTATGATTACATTTCTCATTTGGTAGTCAGGTTGGATTCATGATGACTTAGCATTCTTGGCAACAATACTGAAGTTTTTTGGCATTGATGTCTGGAATTATTTTTTCAACTTCCAAATTAATTTTACACCCCCTAGGGTTTTTTTTCCTGCTATGCCACTATCTGTCCAAGGATCTGTTAAAAAGTAAAGGCCTGAGAAAAGGTTATACATGAACATACTTATTTTCATTTAAGACTCATATATGTATTTATCTGTTAACGTATTCAGGCCATGAAAAAAGCTTGGGTGGGAGATTTGGATATCCCAAAGCATCCTCAATTCAATTTTTATAAAATGGTGGCAGAATTCTAGGCCTCACATCCAACCCACCTAAGAATGAGCTTTGTCTTGTTGCTGCTTTGGACACAAATTCTATCAATGTAGGTGTGCTTGCAATATGTTCACATTTTGATTTTCAGATTGTGTTTATTTAGATGACAAAGGTGGATAGAGTGTGTTAAAATATTCATTAACTGGGAGAGACATGGTAACAAGGTCAACCAATGAATAGGCATAGCAACTAAGTCAGCCAATGAGAGCTAAACACATCTGAGTTTGTGCAGAGAATCAAAACTGAAACTTAAGCTAGAAGGCTGGGCGTGGCTCTGCCCACTCTGTCTGCTCTGAACTAGAAACTGCTTGTAACTGCTGCTCGTTAAAGAAGAACTCTGCTACTGGTATTGTAAATACTCAACTGTTATTATATGCATATAAAGAAGTTAATGAATCCAGCTGAATCAGTTATCTGTGTGTGCTTCTGGATTTGATTTATGCAACAAACTCTGACAGAGAGGAGTTGTATCTACTCCAGAAAACGTAATAACTGGCAATCTCTTCCTTGTGTGCAGAAAAGTCTTTGAACACTAACACCAATGTAGTTGTTTCAGAAATCCAACTACATCACTTGCTTGCTAGCAGGTAGTTGTGTCCATTAGCCCGTTCTTTGTTTCATGAGATACACTGTACAGCTCATCCATTTACATTACCTATACCTTTACAATTTATATCGGTATTATCTATAGCCATACAAAGCCTGAGACGATGACATAATATCTATTTTTCAGGGCAGCAACTCTCCAGACTACTGCAATTAAGCATACAAAATACATGATTGTTTTTGTAAGCAGACAGTGGAACGAGCCATGTACATATAGCTATTGCACTAAATTGTTGAGGCCTTCTTTTCTGCTTAGGAATGAATACACTTAATTAAGACCTTATGTCTTCCATTTTCCTTTCCCACAATAAAACTGTACTGCATGGATCTTTCTTCCCTCCTTTCCTTGTGCCACGGAATTCAGTAATATTTCTCTATGCGGAAAGGAACAAAACAAAGAATTTCTCAAGACGACGAGCAACCCCCAACAAAGAGGATCGAAGGGGAAAGATCCGACCACGCAAAACGCATGGCCCTCGCAGGGATCTCGGTCCAGCTTCCGGCCCTTTAAGGAACCCCCCCCCCCCACCGCTCCACCGCTCCACCGCTCCCCACGTGTCCTCAATGTTTGTGCGAGGCTCGAGCCGCGTCAGCGGAGGGCGTGGCTCGCGCTCAGAGGAGACGGTCCTCAGCTTAGTATGGCCGCGACTGACACAGTTGAAGGAGGGGGCTCCTCCCGGGAGGGCGGAGCCAAGCGGGGGCGGAGCCAAGCCAGGGCCGGAGAGTGGGACCTTCCTGGCTGAGTTGAGAGGGCGACGCTCGGAGCTTCCTCGGGAGCGAAGCAGGTACCCGGCACCGAGGCGGCTCTTTGGCTGCCCCTTTTTCCTTTCAGTCCAGGCTGCCGCGGAATCGAGAGTCACTTCTTAGTAGGTAATGGCTGCTGCTGCTGCTCCTGCTCCGCTGGGGCTCTGGAGACGCGCTGGAGGAAGAGAGGGTGGCGGAGGGGACGGGGAGGCCAGTGGCCGAAGGAGCTGCGCCCGGGGCCTTGGAGAGCCTCTCCTCTTCGTCTCAGGGCCCCTCGCATCCCCTTCCCTCCCCGGGATCGCTGTTTTTGCTCTGCGACGAGCACTCCGGCGCGCCTCTTCCTTGTTTTCTTTCTCCCAAGCTCCCCCCATCCCCTACACACACACACACAGCGCAAACCTCCTCCCCGTTTGCCCCTCCGCTCTCCCTCCTGCCTTCACTTCCTCACTCGCGCTGCCCTTCCCAGCAGCCAAACACCCCCCCCGGGGGCTGGCCCCGCCCCCGCATTATCACAATAACACTCACTTATGGCACAATAACACCCAATATGGCATGAAGCCGCGCGCCCGCCCTCCTTCCTCCCCTCTGTGTCGGCCCACCGCCGCCTCCGCCCGCCTCCCCCAGCAGCCCACCGCCCTTGCATCCTATCCTCCTCCTCCTCCTCCTCCGGCCGCAGCAACGAAAGGGCTGGGTTTTTTTTTTTTCCCCCGTCTCAGCTGCCCAGCTTGGACCCGCCGCGGTTGGGCTGCTGCCCTGAGCCTCGGCAACTCCCCCGCTGCCTTTTGTCCGGCGCCGCAGAGGAGAGCCGTGAGGAGGGATTTGCTTTCCTGCGGCAAAACGGGCTAAAAGTGCGACCCCGATTGTCCCGCGACGGTGGGGCTAAGAGAGCCTGTGTGGGTGCGGGTGCTTTTGTCCTTTCATTCGAGGCGCCTGTTTTTCCACTCCATTGCTTCCCCCTCCAGCCAGGACAACTGTTGAGGGTGTTCCTGTAAGGAAACCAGTTTTATTTATGTTTGCACGCCTACGCCTTATTCTGAGCAACACTTTTAAGCTCTGCGTTGGTACTGCTTATTTTTGTCTTTCCGTCTAACGATGTGCTGATTCCGAAAAGTGATACAAATTCTTAGGCTTGCTGCAGTTCGCTTACTGAGGTATGCTCCTAGTTAAAATGTTTGTTTTGAGTCTTCTCTTGTTCCCACCCACCCCCCTCCTCAATACAGCCACTTCACAATTTTATCCCTGTTGCCATCTTCGATAGCTATAAATGCATAAGAGGTCCCTGAATGTAAAAGTTTCTAAATCTAATGCTGCTGATGTGTCAAAAGAAGCTTGCTTTTCCTTCCTATCTGGCTGTGGTGATGATAACAGGAGGCCTGCTGGTCTCTTTGTCAGCTGTTTCTTTTTTGTGTTGTCAAATCATCTGGGTTCACCTCATTCTCACATGTGAAGGAAGTAGGCAGAATCCTTGCCAATTGGAGGCTGCGAGGCACGTGACCAGATTTCAGGCTGCTTTTTTTTTATTTTTATTTTTTCCCTGGGCTGTCGGGATGGGTCTTGGGTTTCTGGCTCTTCTGGCGGAAGTGGCAGAAGTAACTCCTGCAGTGTTCTCTCCTGATTGGTGGGAAGGTTCGTGGCACAGCTGCTCACGTGATGGAAATGCTGTCGGGAGACAATTCTCCTTTCTTTTCCTTTTTTATTTCTCTAGCAGTTAATTTGGTTCGAAATGCCTGATCATTGTATTTCCACGAGTTTGCATTAGCTGGGTGGAAAAGACAGATTTTAACCATGCTCGATTCATTCAGTAGTCCACTTTTGTAAAAACTGAACCTGTACTATTTTATCTAGTAAAGCAGATTTTTGATATAGCGTCTTAATATATTAGAATTGCGTTAAAATTATTCAGATACTTATTTCACATTCGTTTAAGGAATAACAAAATGTATACCAATCCCCAAACAACTATCCTCTAAAAGAGTAACTGGCCCAAACTCACCGATTTGGCTGTCATGCCTTAAGGAGGACTAGAATTTATTATTTTCTAGCTTCTAGTCTGGAATGTTAATTACTGTGTTGATGGTATTGCATTTAATTGCTAATTATAAAGTTATATTCATTTTATAATTAAAATGTATGAATCAAACAAACATATAGATCTCTTCAGTCCATTTTCTAAGTATATTAAAATATGTTTTTAAAAGGGTGCCTCTCCAAAATAACCCTAAGACTTATCTTTCTTTGCTAATAAATATATCGGTGGGAAAACCACAGGGTAATAAATCTTAACAAATGCAGAGATAGAATGATGTTGAGGAGAGGGTTATATCCTGAAATACTCTGAAGGTGGTCAGTGAATTAAATAAACCTTAAGCATCTGAATTAACTTTGGGCTTTCCTATAGTATCAGGTTTTCATGCCTGATAGGATGTTAAATCATTATTTTAAATTGTCTGTATAGACTTCTGGAGTGGGTGGGATTAATAAAGTAGGTAAAATCCAGTTATAGTAATGGTTGTGCTCATGCTTTGGGCACGAGTAGCTTTGAACTGTTAAATTTCCCCAATTGTCTGCAGATGACTGTATTGCATATATCTGTTCTGGAAAACACATAGTTACTTAAGCTTCAGTTCTTTAACCAAAGTTATACAGATCATGGAACAATAAATTAGGCCCCTTTCGTAATCGTTAAATTCAATTTTTTTGAATTAATAAAACCAGACAAAAATAAAATAGATATTTAGTATTTTTTTTCAATCTATAACCACTGTAATTTTAAAATATGAGACATTTTATGTTTAGTTTGTAAGATAATAGAACCATAGAGTTGGAAGGGGTCAGTTATACATTGAACCTCAAATTATAATAACATAACCATGTGGCTGAAACATAAATTGAAAAGTGATAATGGGCAAGTGATTTTCCTTTAAAACATCAGATCAATAATAATTTTATACATTATTCTACAAGAAAGAGTATGCTAGGTTTTTCTATATTCCTTGTTTTGTTGAAAATGGGTAAAGAACAATTACAACAACATAGTATCATTTTCATGTCTTTTCAGATTTTGACATCTCAAAACCAGAGTTCCTTCCCTAGAGATTTGTTAAATGAATATTCTTATTTTCTGAGCAAGGGAACTTTGCCATCTGGTCTCTTTGTAAAAGCTATTTATGAAATATAGTCAGCTTTGAATCTAGACGGCAGTATTCATAAGACAATGGAATGTAGGCCACAAGCAGAAACATTGTAAAACATTTTGGAATAGTATAATAGAGAATATTTTCTATAAATCGAGTTTTACATTCTCATCTGAAATACAATTATATAGCTAGATTACAACAGTATATGCTGTAATAAAAGTGTTTGAAATGCTGTATTTTTTTTTTTTTTGGGTTTTGTGCTCCCATATGATGGCTTTCAGTGATAATTTTCAGATTACAGCTTGATATATCCATTCAAGAATGATGTTTGCAATCTGAAACTAAGAGTTATATACTGCACTGTTTTCTAACATTTATTTTTGTATGCATATCTGCCTAAATAAGCCTCTTATATGCTTTGTAGACAGTGAGATGTGTAATCTGACAGTTGCAGGTGGCTGCTTTTATCAAGTTCTTAGGAATTTAGTAGTAGCCTATGTAACAAATTGGTATCGCTTTCAATGAAGCAGTATGCTTAGTGACAGGTTGTCTCAAACCTACACCAATTGACAAAATATATCCTCTTGCTGGCATTGCCCCACCTAAGATCAGGAGAGAAGTAGCAGCAGATTCCAAGAGAACTAACAAGAGAATGATCCTCAAATCCTCTGAACGGACGGACATATGCCCCAAGCCCACTGACTTAGATGTAGGAATAGCTTTATGGCAAAAACAAACATTCTTGAGCATACACAAGAACAAAATCGAATTAAAAGATGAAGGAAGGAGACCATTGAGCAAGGAATAACATTAAAGGAGGATATGGCTGAAGGCTCTGAACCTCCCTTATACTACTTGGAGGACCCTGAATTTGTTTGAGAATTAGAACGCCTAAATGTAAAACCAATATGCTCAAGTGGAAGCTCTTCGCAGATAACAGCACACTGTGTGAATGAGGAGAGAGAAGTGTCCAGTCCATCATCTGATATGTCAGCTACTTCCAGAAACATGTACTGATAATGATTTATTTTTGGCCAATGATAAAGTCAAGAAGGTGGCTTCATTCTGGCAGTTTAAAGTTTCCTTCCTCCATATCCTTCCTGCTGGTCTCCTTCCTCCATATTTTAATTCGATTTTGTTCTTGTGTATGTATCCTCATGGAAAAATAGAAATAGCATATGTCCCAAGTATAGTAAATAGACTATCCTGGTCTATTTACCCAGATTTATCTGGGGCTACTTTCCAATTACAATCTTTCCAGTCAAAGGCTTGCAGTTTGATCTCACATAAGTGTAATATTGGTACATAGAATCTTGAAAGTTCGTAGGGAGATTTAATGGTCTTGTACAATTACTTTGTAATACAACTGTCAGAGTTTGTGGCAAAAATCAAATCCAGAAGCACACGCAGATAACTGATTCAGCTGGATTCATTAACTTCTTTATATACATAATAATATATATACAGTACCACAAGTAGTTCTTCCAAGAAAACACAAAGCAGGAGAGAGCAGTTGAAATGAAACTATTTCAGAGTTCAGAGCAGACAGAGTCAGAGTCGGCTGAGCCACACCCAGCCTTCTAGCTTAAGTTTCAGTTTCAATTCTCTGCACAGACTCAGATGTGTTTAAGCTCCCATTGGCTGACTTAGTTGCTATGCCTGTTCATTGGCTGACCTTGTTACCATGTCTCTCCCAGTTCATGAATATTTTAACACTCCTCCCTTCATGACTGGAAGAGACATAAATCAAATAATTTAATATTCTTCCTAGACCTGCATTTGAAGACCCATCGAATGTCTTTCCTAATTTATCAGAAAATTCCTTGCCTTGTGATGCATCCTTTGCAATGAAGCAAAGATCATCCACAAATGATAATAGTTGACAATCCCCACCTTGTAATTTTCCAGTGTATATGCAACCATCAGCCTTGCAACTCTTGAACCCAAGACCCTTCAATGCATTATCTAAACAGATATTCCAATTCCTGACTGACTGCTTCAGCCCATAAATGGCCTTGTTCAATTTATACACCGTGTTAGGCTTTTTACTTTCATACCCTGGTGCTTGAACCATGTAAATTTCTTCCTCTAACTCAGCATTGAGAAATGCAGTGGTTATGTCAAAATGCCAAATTTTATGGCCAGGTGCCGCTGCCAACGCTAGTGCCAACCTGATGCTTTCCCTCTTTACAGTTGGTGCGAATACCTCATCATAGTGAACATTTTTCAACTGTGAAAAACCTTGTGCCACTAACCTTGCTTTATATTGTACGTCATTGTTGGGCAGTACTTTCTTTTTGTATACCCACTTGCATCCTACAGCTTTGCTACCCTGTGGCAAAGTCATAGAAGTGAACACGTTATGTTCACCCATGGATTTCATTTCCTTGTCCATGGCTTCTTTCCACTTTACTTGTTCTATTTTAGGTAATGCCAAAACTTCCTTATAGTTCCTTGGTGCCAATACTTCCTTATAGTTTCTTGGCTCATACCATACATTACACACTTTAACTTTACTAGTAGAATACCTGTCAGGTGGAATCCCCTTGTTCCATCGCTCTGACCTGTGTAGCATTGACTGCTCCTGTGCTTCAACCCTCTCTTGCTTCGTATCTTGTTCAGCTTCTCCTCCCTGACACCATCACTAAGTGAGTTACCGTCACTAAGTGAGTTACCATCACTAAGTGACTCACCGTCACTAAGTGAATCATTCCCAAAATTTGCATCAATTCTGTTCCAATTTTGCTCTGCAAAACTAGCAGACCTTGAAATCACTATTCTCTTGCTCCCTTCGCTAAAACGATAGCCTTTTGAGCCTGGCTTATAGCCCATAAACTTGAGCTTTCTAGCCTTTGGTTGTCCCTTTCTCCTAATTGCTTTTGGAATATGCACCCACGCATTGCTTCCAAAAACACTTAAATGTGCCAGAGATGGTTTTCTCCCATATAGCACTGCATATGGAGTATCATTAATAGACGAACTCCACAGCCTATTAATTAAATATGTGCCAGAGATGGCTTTCTCCCATATAGCACTGCTTATGGAGTATCATTAATAGACTAACTCCACAGCCTATTAATTAAATAATTAGCAGTCAACATGGCTTCACCCCAATATGACCTGCTCAGACCAGAATCCTCCAGCAGTGAGTCCTTCATGGTTTGTAAGACTCCATTCCGCCTCTCAGCAACACCATTCTCAGCTGCTGTGTACGGATTAGTGCGTCTGTTTTATTCCTAACTGTCCCAATCATTGTTGAAAACTTGTTGACATGAATTCTGAACCTCTGTCAGTCTGCAGCTGACATACCTGTTGTTTATATCTCCTTTCTACGAAGCTTACCATTGCTTAAATTTCTGTAGCACCTCTGTTTTACTCTTTAATAAATAGTAGAACCTAAACCTGCTATAGTCATCTACAATGACCAGCTCATACTTTGCTCCTCCCAAACTGGCTTGCATTGGCCCAACCAAATCTGCATGAACCAGCTCTAGAGCTCTTGTTGTCTGCCTTGTGCTACTCTTGCTTACTGGGAATGCCTTGGATTTTGATGCTTTACATACTGCACAATCCAAATATGCCTTACATCCCTTTAAGTTCAACCCTTCTGCAAACTGTTGCATTTGTTGCAAAACTTTGAAGCTGGCATGGCCAAGCTTCCTGTGCAAGAGATGAACACATGAATCATGTGATGCCTCATTTCCAAATCTGTGCAAATACATTCCCATTTCTCTTTATGAGACACCTCCCATTTACAAATGTGGTCTCAAATCCTTACTTGTCTAAACTAAAGACACTCAGCAAATTATGCTCCATTTCAGGTACACATCATACATCATTAAACCTCTTTTCCAGATATGGAATTTGCACACTGCCTCTTCCAATGGCTTTAGCCTTCTGGCCATTTGCCAAGGCTACTGCATCTCCAGCAGCTGGATCCATTCTGAAAAACAATTTAGAATTATTAACAATTGTTTGACTTGCCCCACTGTCTATTAACCATTTGTCTCTGCTATTGCAATAGCCAACTTTTGCAACAGCCACTTGTCCATCTTGCAATTGTTTTTCTTGCAAATAATTTCTTCTTTGCAAACAGTTCTTCTTTAAATGTGTAGTTTCACCACAAATGAAACACAGCTGCTGTTCCTGGTCTTTCTGCTTAGAAAGTCTTTGCTGGGCTGTAATCTGATATCTTCTGCTGCTTTTTTCTTCTCTTTGGAGACATCTTGTCTGTTGCTAGGGTCTTTGGAGACAGCCAGTCTGTGGAACTTTCCGCTCTCTGCTCCTTGAGCCCTCACCTCAGGGATTTCTCCTTGTGGCTCTTTCTGAACTGGCGTTTGTTCTCCTCAGAAATCAAACAAGCCTTTAATGCCTCCATAGGCAAATCCTGCTCTGGTTTGCATTCAAATACTGCAGAAACAAAGTCCCACATTTCATCAAGGCTGTTTAACATTAACAGCACTTTCTGGGCTTCAGGAAACTTCATGCCACGCTGTTCTAACTCCACAAACAAAGTTTGCATTTGTACAAAATGCTGCTCCACAGATTCTCCTGGTTGCAAACGGGCTCTGTATAACTTTCTTGATAATTGAACTATATTGCATGCTGACACACTAACATGCACACTTAATTTCAGCCAGACTTCCTGTGCAGTCTTTAAATCAGCTACACTGAGAAATTGTTCATCTTCTAAATTTAAGATGATATAATCCATTGCTTTATCATGCTGCTTCTGATCTGTAGCTGCTAAGGCCTGAGGTGGAGTTACAACTATATTCCACAGCTCCTTAGTCTTCAGGAAACATTCCATCTTTGCAGCCCAGATAATATAGTTCTTCTGTCCCAAACGAGGCACAGAGCTCTCCTTAAATTCAACCACAGCCATCCTGCAATCTTTCTCTGTCTTGTTTCTCCTTTTAACACAGGCAGTCTCTTCAGCTTAAATTACAATGCAGTCTTTCTGTGTGCTCTGGGCCCATAACCTGTCAGAGTTTGTTGCAAAAATCAAATCCAGAAGCACACACAGATAACTGATTCAGCTGGATTCATTAACTTCTTTATATACATAATAATATATATACAATACCACAAGTAGTTCTTCCAAGTAAACACAAAGCAGGAGAGAGCAGTTAGTTTCATTTCAGAGTTCAGAGCAGGCAGAGTGGGCTCAGCTACGCCCAGCCTTCTAGCTTAAGTTTCAGTTTCAATTCTCTGCACAGACTCAGATGTGTTTAAGCTCCCATTGGCTGACTTAGTTGCTATGCCTATTCATTGGCTGACCTTGTTACCATATCTCTCCCAGTTCATGAATATTTTAACAACACCACTATAGACTACTATAATTATCCATGACAACTTGTCTTTATTTAGAAATTCTAAGGAGAAGATTTTGTTTCTGCAGCAAGTATCCTCCTGTTCTTGTGTTCTTTTCATTTAAATCCATTGTTCTTTTATCTTTGGACAACAAAAGAATCTTCTGATATTTTAAAAGTATCAATTATATTTTCTTTTCATATACACATAACTTAAAGCTTTTCATATAAGACTATATTTTTAAGTTGCTTATGTGTATTTTAATATGTAGAATCTATTAAATGCTCAAAATATTTTAATGATACATTTTGCAACTGACAACTTCTGTGGTCAGTAGTTCCCAGGGTTGCACACTAACAGAAGCAAAGCCTAAAATTGGACCAATTTCAAATAGATCGTCTGAGATGAGATGGATGACTCAAACATACCCTGTTTTAATTCAAAAACCTTGATGAAGCTCTGGTACTGATTAAGGCAAAGATACAGCAACATTACTAAAGCAAATTTCTAGGGATACTCCTCCCTTTTCAAAATTTGCTTACATAAAATATCTTGGTAGGAAAGGAATAGAGCAGAAATATTGGATTCTGGAATGTACAGAAACATACTGGATCAGATTACACTGTGGGATCAGAGCAGCATTGTTTGCCTCATTATTCAATCACAGCAAAATGGAGTCCCTCAAGCAGTGATTGGGCAATAGAATCAGTTGAAGAGAGCAAGGGAAAGCAGGCCAGGGACAGGTCACAGGCAAATCGTTTCATGAAGAATTGTTGGAGATTTTGTAATAATACAGAAGTGATATGATTAAGGGACTGCTAGAGTCAAAATCAAAACCACAGAATGAAATTACTATGACAGATCAAGCTGGTTCAGAATAAGGATTGTGATCTAACTTGGAAGACCCCAAATAACATTGAAGCTAATGGCATGGAGAGAATGTCCAAGTGGGTTTATAGGAGAAGAACATCACCTTTCATTTTGTTAAAGAAACAACAAACCTGTTTCACCTATATGGAATTGTAGACTTACACAGTCTTGTGGTACAGATGGGCAGTTGGCTATTCAAGAGATAGAGGAAAAAGAATCTGGCTGCATTCAGTGCTCTTGATTATTTTCTAAAATAAATAATAGAAGTAATGAATTTTCTTGCTTTCTTTTTGGTCTTTGTAAAGCAGCATAGGGAGATGGATTGTGTCTGAGCTATTTGCAAGTCATCTGATTTTTCTCTCCCTCTTTTTGAATATGAGGGCAACTTCTAATATATATTTTTGTATAGATATGGTAACAGAGAGTTGGATATGAAGGTGGAGGTATCTGTTCAATTAAGTAGCCACAATGAATATGAAAGTTATTACTGATATTTATGTACTCTGTCAACATTTTTTAAATATAATTCTCACAAGTATTTTGCTTTACTTTGACTTTTCAACATTAATACAATTTGTTTTCTCCTGTTTTTTTAGGGCTCTAATAATTTTAAAAATGGGCCGCATCTTCTTGGATCATATCGGTGGTACTCGCCTATTCTCCTGTGCAAATTGTGACACAATTTTGACCAATCGCTCAGAGCTTATATCTACCCGTTTTACAGGAGCTACAGGACGAGCCTTTTTATTTAACAAGGTTAGTTAAAGACATCTAAAACTAGTTAGCACTGTGATTTCAGTATTCCTGCAATATATGGTTAGGTAAAGCAGAAATGTCCATTTAAGAGTTCTAACAATGTGATAGTAACAGTCACTTAGGGTTCTTTTCAGATGTAAAATTTGCTACAATATAGATTTTTGTTAAAGGTTAGAAAAAGTCAGCTTTCAATTACCGAGAATGTTGAAAATGTGAATGTAGCAAATGGGTAAAACATTGGAAATAAAGTGGTAACTAATTTATGTTCTAACAAACTATAACTTATAGACCAAGTTCATTAATGTACTTATATTTGCCTAAGTAAAACAGATTATAATATGTGTAGGATTTGCTGGACATTGCTAGATCTTACTATGGGCTGAATTCTACCTCCTTAAAATGCATGGCTTGCTTAATTTTGAAGAGTACTTTGTCTCCAAAATAAAGAACATGATTAGGGGAAGAAAACTTGCTGGTGGAATTGTTACCATAGTAGTGTTTATCAACAGAGCAAAATTCCAATTAAAGCTTGTGCTGCTTATATCGAGTAGTCAAGGAGTGACATTAAAAGTTGAAAATCAACTTTTCCATAGTTCTCTAATGATTGCAAGTTGTCACTGCAAATGTAATATGACTAAAATATAATTCAATGGGAAAAGGTGTCTGACTAGTAGAAAGATCCAGATTTTAGCTTCTTTGGCTATGGAAGCTCACTAACTTTCAGCCAGTAAATTTTTCTCAGTCTAACCTACCTCACAGAGTTGTTATGGGGGGGGGGGGGAAGGTGACAAAAGAGTGTTGCCTTGAGCTCCTAAATGAAATACGGGATATCAGTCAATCAAACGCTTCTCTCCTTTTAACTTCCTTTAGGTAGTAAATCTGCAGTACAGTGAAGTTCAAGACCGAGTTATGCTCACTGGCCGTCATATGGTTCGTGATGTGAGCTGCAAAAACTGCAACAGCAAACTTGGGTGGATATATGAATTTGCCACTGAAGATAGCCAGCGCTACAAGGAAGGCCGCGTTATCCTGGAAAGAGCTTTAGTCCGAGAAAGCGAGGGTTTTGAGGAGCATGTTCCGTCTGATAACTCCTGAATGGAAATCTCTTCATCTTCAGGCTTTCTTTGTTGAAACTTAAAGAAAAATCAACAAAAAAACCAACCCTTACTTACATACGCTGTCACCTTAGCATCTGCGTTGGATTCATGAACTACAAAGAGAGGGAAAGAGGGAACTTACAAAGAGGGAAAGAGAATTCCATATGGAATGTTCCTTTTTCTTTATTATTTTTCTTTTTTTTTAATCCTTTTCTCATTATTCATAGAGAATGTTATCTGGATGCTGTAACACTTTTTCAGTCTCAGCTATGTAAGCATTTGAAGCTACAAATGATCTAAAAGGAATTTGGAAATTTCTTTTATTAGAGAAATCAGTTGTATTTTAGTTTGCAAAACCTGTTACATCATAAGGAAATTTTAGTCTAGCTATGCCTTTTAATTTATTTCTACTTTGTCCTCAGTTTTTATTTCATTTTTAGCCAGATTTTCCACCTTACTTGACTGGCTGACGAAGAGGTCTGACCTTGTGAAGAATGCTGAAAAGGTTCAGTGTTTTGTCCAGTTTGTGCTGGCCGCTGATTCATATTCTTGTTGGGGTTCATTGGTAGAATGGAATCTATGCTTGTCTTTCTTTGTGTAACCCAAAGTTGTTCTCATTCTCATTTACCTAAGCAACACTTTTACCATGTGGCTGATAATCTATTACTTGTTTAATCAAATAGGACAAAACTATGTCTCTATTTTTCCAAACATAACTTAAAATATTGAGAAATGACTGTATTTGCATTGGTTCAAAAGTATGTTGATAATTATGGGGATTGAGCAGTTATCTAATTCCTTTTCCTTCTTAGTTGATCTTAAATAGAAACTTACTCTTAACCTTGGAGTTTATTCCCTTTTTTCTCTTAAGCTTCAGTTCTGCATTAACACCTGGCTATGAAGAAAAAGGGCACGTATACATTCAGGCATTTAATCCATGCCTGTTTAAATAGCTTACAACTTGTCTTCAGATGCTGCTTCTGATGTCAAAGCTTAGATCTTAGATGCATCTTATCTTTGTGATGCTGGGCCTTTTACTGCTTTTACCAGCACAGGAAGCTCATTAGGCTGTACCTTGTATGTGAATGATCTGGTGCTTCCTTTAGCAAGTTATTTGTGTTGCAGTACTGATTCTTCATCAGAGCAAATATTTCTATATACTCTCCTTAGTCACGGGTGCCCAAATGTTGCTGCTGGCATGGCCTTCCCTCAATGGCATGTTTTTGGAAATCCAAGAGCTGAATCTTCTAGGACTAATCACAATTTTGTACTCTTCTTGTCAGTACTAAATATTTCATAAATAAGGACATACATGAAATGTGCTTTACTGCAATAGATTCCTAAGCACTTGTTAAGTTCTACCATTGAGCAAAGAATACAAAAGAGTATTCCTATAGTTCAGGGGTGTCAAATTCATGTCGTCATGGCATCGTCATGTGACGTATCGGGACTTTTTTCCCCTTCACTAAACTGGGCGTGGCCAGCGTGTGACGCATCCGGCCTGTGGGCCAGGAGTTTGACATCCCTGCTGTAGTTGGTGAGATATTGGTAATAGCTTTAATCATCCTAACCACACTGGTAGTGGCTGGGATAGGAAGTGATACCATTACAAGTGTCTTTAGGAATTATGTTATCTGAATATGTCTCTCATACATAAGTAGCAGGCTGAAGAGGGATGGGATTGTGATTTTATTTTTTGCACTCCATAGGTGGCACTTTGCCATCCCTCTTAGTTTGATCTTTTAAAAATTTCTATTACGCAATTTAGAAGGACAAGATGTACCAGTAGATGTGTATGCTGCAGCTAAGTTCAATAAGGATACTTAAAATAGTGTAGTGAATAGTCTTTAATATTGATTTCAGTATATCCCCTTTATTTTACTACTATGGTGATCTGTCATTGGCATGGTCTTTGATGTACTCTTCATGTGTTTTGATGTTGCAGTACAATAAAGTATGTTTTGTCCTGCCTGGTCTCTAATTACATTGTTCACATTACAAATATTATAAGTGGGCCTTTGAATAATGCCAATGATTTAGTTAATAATGAATATACATAGTTGAAATAATTTATTAAATCAGGCTAAGATAATTAATTGAAAGTAAATATATAAACTGCCCAGTACTGCCTTGTAACATTTGGATAATAAAATCCAGTGAAGAATTATGTTTCAATCCGCATAATATTTCAAGAAGTACATTCCATGCCCGAGTACTCGAATTTGAAAAATATTTACCTGCAAGCATACCCAATTCTAGTTATTTGTATTGTTTTTAAACTGAAAGTATTATAAAGATTTATGCTATCCTACATAGTTTTGGAACAGAAATCTAGAATCCATATAGAATGAATAGGTGGGTTCAATGTGTAGCAATAAATAAAATAATGTATATTTTATTATTACCTCTTTGCACTACTACATAGCTGCACTTTTTTTGTAAATATATGCTTGTGAGTTTAGAATTAATTCAAATATAGTAAGGGAAGAGATTCATTTGTATTCAATTAGTACATGAGAACCAGATTATAATTTCTGAAATGAACACATCTCTAGTTTCCATCTTCTCATATTTCTTAAAATCTGTCAAAGTAATCTAAGTTGGTTTTGGCTTGCTACAGTAGTATTTTTATAATGCTAACATGTTAAAATGTTGAGTAATAATCTCAAGATTTAAAATATGTTCTATTTGTAATATTGTTAATCCACAAATGTAAAATTCTATTGTGATCATTGTGTTATGTGGTTGTCCCTCCCAAAGTTACTATTTTAGGCTGCATCAAAAAATACAGTGTCAAGATTAAGAATCGTTGCTTCTATTCTCTATTAGACAGTACATAGAACATTGCCTCCAATTTTGGGCTCTCATTTCAGGTGATTGAGAAACTAGTACATATCCAGAAAAGATCAACCAGTCCTACAAGGTAGAATTTATGAGAATCTAATGTAAAAATTTCATCTGTTCCTGGAGAAAAAAATATTGTGAGGTATGATAGTACTCTTCAAATATGCAAAAGGCCATCAATAGAATAGGACGTAAATTTGTTCAAAGTTATTCCACAAGACAAACAATGAACTTAATTTTACAAGGAAGAAAGATTTTGGTTGGACTTTCAAAAAAAATGTTAAGATTTCAACAATGGAACAATCTGCTTTAAGGGATGAGGGACTTCTTGTGTTTGTAGGTGTATAAACAGAAAAATGGCTTCTTGTCAGGATTGCTGAAGCAATAGGTACTTGGACTGGGAATGGGTTGGACTAACTCGTCTCCAGTGGTTCTGGAAACTCTTACATGTTATGATTATAAGTAGGTTTTCTAAATTAAGGCAAATAATTATTCCACTCTATTATGACTGATCAGACAACATCTTGAGGGCCAAGTCCAGTTCTGGGATCTATGCTTTAAGATAAAATGGAGCTGGTTCAAAGAAGGGCACAAAGATGATTAGTGGGACAAAAAAATTAAAGGCATATTAAAACAGGCTATATTAAAACTTGAGAAAGAATGGGTGGTATGATGTAACTTAGAAGGTCAGGAGCAACAATCCTAGCAATCTGCATGCAGATTATTCATTTCCTGCTCTGGAAAACTGGTTTAATGCAAGATTACTGGAAGGGTTGTGGAAGCCTAATTATACTCCCCTAGCAATTATGTGCAAGATTGTTGGTTTCTTATTGCTATTGTTAACAGGACATCAGAAATACTGAATTTTTCAGAGGAACAAGGTTTCTTTCAATACGCCTATGTAGATGGTTGATTCCTTGCTGCTATTGGAAGAAATATCCATCTGGTTCAGTTCCAATCCGGGAGAAAGACACTGGAAACACTGAGGCTGATTGGAAAGATGGTTTAATGATGAACAGAACCACATGGGTTTGTGGTCGTGGGCAGCTGATCACATGGAGTTTAGAGTGTGTGTGGGGGGGGGTTATACCTTCTCTTGGGCTTTGCACTTGAGCTTCCTGTTCCTGTGCAAGAACATATATTCTATTGGCTGTTGTCAGACTCCCATGGGGCCATGTAGGGGTCATAGCTGGCTTTATAGGTTGGGCTCCCAGGTTTGGTTGAAATTTGGAGGGTGATGCAATGTCCTTAGGAGATTGTGCAATGTAGTGAGCTCTGCTGCTACATGGTAGTGGGTTAATCCTATTATGTCCTGAAGTGTCATGTCCTAATCCCATCATCCTGGAGCTGAAGGTCTTTTCTTTTGTAGATAGGATGGCCCAGTCTTTCTTAATGGGCACAAAATGTCTACTGGGGGCAGGGAGCTGGGGCTTTGAGTCTCTGTCTCCCTTAATATTTTTATTTCTCTTTTATGGGAAATATTTTATCCTGCCTTTTTAAATATTTCTCAAAATATTTCATTCTTGTAGGAGGGGGGGGGTTGCTTCCCACACTGCCAATAGTAGGAGATACAGATGACTGCTTGCCCATCTACTAGCTCAGTGGTTCTCAACCTTTCTAATGCCGCGACCCCCCCGCCCCGCCCCCTCCCCGCGCGGGATGAGGTGACAAAGGGGGCGTGGCACCAGGGGTGAAATGCTCCCAGTTCGGGCTTGCCTGCGGGTCGCCAAACAGCTGATAGCAACGGAAGCGGGAGACTTCGCCCAAACGCCGCCATTTGGGTTCTTTTACCCTCTGCGCATGTGCAAAGCGTTCTGCGCATGCGCAGAGGGTAAAAGAACCCAAATGGCGGCATCCGGGCGGGTGGGCGAAGTCTCCCGCTTCTGTAGCTACCGGCTGTCTGGCGACCCGCAGGCACGGCCGAACCGGGAGCATTTCACCCCTGCAAGTGACGGTGGCACCAAAATGGCGGGCTAACGCGCGCGGTGACCCCTGTGAAATGGTCGTTCGACCCCCAAAGAGGTCGCGACCCACAGGTTGAGAACCGCTGTACTAGCTCATCATGCTGTGTAATTGGACAATTAAAAAACCAGCCAGTTCCATGTAACTCAAGCATCCTGTTCATACAATATCTGCTGAAAACTTTTTCTGCATATTAAAAGTTGTGTGCCTAAAACCTAGTATGTTTGCCATCTCTGGGGAAGGGGGAAATCATTTGTACTGTCTTACTTATATATTTGCTGCTCTCAGGTTTTCTAAATCTTTTTGTATCTTTGTCACTGAATGTTGTTAGAGCTTTGGTCCTATTGATATATGAACAGAATCTGTGTGGAAGAAGTATCACCAACATTAAATGCTTATTTCATTTATTTCATAATATAACATGATATGCCAGTATGAAAAATTGCCAATACAATTAAAGGAGGCCAATTGTGAAAGTATTTAATTAAACAATCAAAACTAACTGGAGCCATCCTTGTCCTATATAAGAACCATAAACTTTGGCTCTCCTTGTTAGAGTGAAATTATTATCGTACACATTTTAGATATACATAAGGCATTGCTCACAATAAATATCTAAATAGTCTCTTAACATAATCTTTCATGTCCTTAATGATTATCAGAATGGGAATAACATTTTTATTATTGGAATCCATAATCATCTTTGTCATTTTTACATGACCCAACACTTAAAAAAAAAAATTAGGGAGATTGCCATGAAGATAATCAGCAGAAATAGTCTGGTCTTTTCTAATTCTGCTATCTAGAGCTACCTGGATAATTTAACATTTGCAATAGAACAGGATATGTGTTTCTCCTTATTTATGATATGTGTATTTGATAGACTTCACTGTGCATGTAGGCCTCTTTTGGCATTAGGAGTGAACATGTTATTTTCTGTAATTTAAAATTCCTGACTCATCCATTTATGTATTGTTACCATGAGACAAATAACTCCAACTTCTCTAAAGTAATATTAAGCATCATCATATATATTGAAATACACTGGAAAATCCAGTAATAAGTGCTTAGGCCAATCTGCTTATGAAGTTTCTTTCAGCTGCTGTGAATTATTTGGTATTGTGGATGATCAGAAGATTAGTTTGAACCGTTTGAAAGAGTACTCAAGTTGATTTGAGATTCTTATATACAAAATACCAATTCAGACTACTGGTCTATTGGCCTAGAGTTATCTAAATTAGCAGAATCATATCAGATAATCTCTGTTATAAGGGATCACAAGGAATCCACCTCCTAAATTTTTTTTCCTGCTCTAAGAGTCAGACTCCTCGTAAATTTCCAAGCAGCTAATGAGAACCTGGTTTTCTATGAAAAGGAATAAAATAAGAAAACAATTCAATATAATTATACTCCCCAAATCTTAGCAAATAGTTGTGTAGTGGCAGTCAGAATTCTATTTGTGCTGGAGCAGAAACTTGCAAAGGGATTTATTCTAATATACCCCTTCCACAGCACAAATGGGCTCGTGACAGCCAACCAACAATGCCCTCTTGTTTCATTAAATGCATTTTGCTGCCTCTGAGCCCATTATAGGAGCAGAATATAATGTGCCATGGGATCATTTTGAATTGTAAAACAAGATCCAGGAACATCTACTATGTTGACATATGACCTCGTCATCATTCTCCCCTGTTCTAGCCTTGGATATGAGAAGCAAGAGTTGGTAAAGTATAGGGAAAACTCTAGGGAATGTATCTACTTTGAAACCTTTGGGTTTTTAGTATAGAAGATGACTTTTCAGGCTGAAGATTTTTGAGTTTGCCAATACCTTGCATGAACTGGAGAATCCATTCTCCTTTCCACCATATATTCTAGATTTTTGGCATTAGAAACAAATGAATTCATACTCAGCTAGAGGTATCATATTTGGTTATAGTAGTCTAGATAACCATTAAGTTGCAGCAAAGAGCTACCGTATAGAAAACTCTTGTAATGTTACACAAGGAAACGTGGACAAACCTTAGACAATTAAAAAAATGAGTAAAAGGAGAAAAATAGGTGGAACTTAAAGGGAAAAATTGGTCAGAATTAGTTGAAAACAGCTATTCTTTTCCTTGATTGTAAAGTATCATCAATGCAATGGACATAAGAGCCGAGGTGGCGCAGTGGTTAGAGTGCAGCACTGCAGGCTACTTCAGCTGTACTGCTAGCTGCAGTTCGGCGGTTCACATCTCACCGGCTCAAGGTTGACTCAGCCTTCCATCCTTCCGAGGTGGGTAAAATGAGGACCCAGATTGTTGGGGGCAATATGCTGACTCTGTGAACCACTTAGAGAGGGCTGTAAAGCACTGTAAAGCGGTATATAAGTCTAACTGCTATTGCTAACTGCTATAAACTAAGCAGACTCTGGCAGACAGTAGAGGACAGGGTGGGGCCGTGTGCTGTGGTCCATGAAGAATCAGACACGACTTTGTGACTGAATAACAACAAAAATTCTTTTCCTTGTTTTTTTTTTTTTTTACTAAAGCAGTGGAACACAGTCCATAATGCATAGAAATAGTCTATTTAAAGAAGAATGAAAACCATGGTAATAAAAGGAAGACACTCTTGGATAGTTGAATTTACTGAGTTTGGCATGCTATATTCTACACTACATCGCAAAAACAGAGAGAAACCTAAGTGGTTTCTATAAATTGGCTTATTATGTTTCTTTTACAGTTGATGCCACTCACTTTAATTAGCTTAGTACTTTGCAGGAGGCAGATTTTGTGAGCAGACTTTCCCTCTTGCATTGAGGGTTTCCCAGGCTACTTTCTCATCTGCATCATCATAGTGACTCTGCTTTGCAAAACATGGGTGTCTCCTTTCCACTGGTGGAGAGTCACAGCATTGTATGCATCTAATAGACAATGTGTTTCAGAAATGCCTGAAAAACTGGCTGTTACTCCATAAAAATGTCATGTATACTTTATGATGAAGATTTTTATGTTGGATATTAAAGTATTGTAGTTTATAATATCATACAATTAAAGTAAGCTGCTTTCAGTGCTTATATGACATTGAGAAAAGAGGAGGAAAGGAGTAACTGTAAAGAGTAATTAAAATATTTTTATATATTTCCAAATTTCAACAAGCTAATTATAAGTTATAGATGAAAAAAATGAGGAATGCTCTGATTCTGTTCTTTTTCCCCCAGACATTAAACCAGTTTCTTTTTTCTATATTTATATTCAATAGTTAGTCTTCAATAGTTAGTCTTCAAACTTACTTTGGATTTCCATGTAAAACTTCCCTTCTTGTATATAATATCCCTATAATAAATCAGTACAATCTAGCAGAAATAAGCAACTTTCTAAGTTAGTGCTCACTTAAAAGAAAAGAAAAGGAGCTCTTGGGGTCTTCAAGGAGTGTGTGTCTGTCTCTCTCTCTCTGTGTGTGTGTGTGTGTGTGTTTTCAGTGGTGTAGTGGTGGCAAAAGAGGGTAAGGCAGAAACACTTTTTTGCAGCATTTAGAGGTACAAAATAAGCACCCCAATTCTACACTTTGAAGAAAAGAAAGGAATCAGAAATCATGGCACAAAAATCAGTGATTTTGCCACCAAATTTTGGTTGTGCAAACTAGGAGCATTTGAGGGCCAATAAAATGACTGCTGGAAAACCTGTCCTGGCTCTAGTGGCAAAAATCAGCCATATGGTTTTCCACCATTCTAAGTCAGAAAATACACAAAATATGGACCAACCTGTAAAGTAGATTAATTTAAAAATGAAACAATGAAAAACTCATAAACTCCCTTCCAAATCCAGGGAGATCCACAGTGTTAGCCTTGCTTAACAGCATCACTTTGCATCTTACCCCTATACATTGCATCACAAAAATCTTAATTTTACTGGCTACCTGTGTCACTTTTTAAAGATTTGCACATTCAATTTCTCAGAACAGCAGAATTTTCTCAGACCCACAGCTACTGTAGCCAGATGTACTGTATATAAGCTTGTGCTGGAGGGCTATTATTCAATAACCTGTCAGGCTAAGATGGAAGTTTATATTTCAGTTCACTAGGTTGGATCATAAAGAGACCAAATTATCATGGACACTATTTAAGGAGCATCTAAAAAAAAACAAGGATTTTCACCCAGGTCAAACAATGGTTTTCATTTCAAAGGGAATCATAATCCTCTCTAAACAGATCCCTCTAATCAGATTTCTTTATGGTTTTTTTTTAAATCACAATTGTTGGCATTCTAATCTGGTAGAGAGCTGATTTCACACGCTGCTTGCTTGCATATCAATGGTTAACTGAGCTGGCATGATTGTGCTTACCTCAACAAAATCACCGCAGTGAGAAAGAGAAAGCAGTGAATGGGTGGAGATGAGCAGCCCCGTCAGAGAAGAGCTATGCATTCTGGCTGGTGCAGTCCAGAGCAAGCTGCTGCAATGACAGCCTGAAGGTGCAGCAGCCGCTGGAGCCTGCATTGAAACTGAAAGCCAACCTTCCGTTGTGCTGAGAATTATTATTACTGCTGCTATTGTTGTGCTTATTCGTTTTTGCACAAAAGAGACTCAAAATATGGCCAGTGGTAATGTATCCAGTTTACAGGATGCCCAGAGCAGGCATTGCAAGTTTCTATCTTATATGTTCTACCAGGCTGTCCGAGATCACAAGCCTGTGTGGTTGCTAGAGGACATGAGGACTATGGAATATTTCTACTGGGAGGAGAGTGCTAACATGAGGACATATTCCCCTTCAGAAGCACTGCTGTATGCTGTGGTGCACAATCACCTGCCTTATGCCCAGTATCTGCTGTCTCATTTTCCGGAAGAGGCTCTCAAAGTTCCTGGAGAGCATTTTTGCTATTGCCCATCCTCTGCTCCACATTTAGCAATGGCTGTAACCTATGACAGGAGGGACATCCTGGGACTGATCATCAGCATCGCACACAAGCTGCCTAGCCTGAACTCTTACATCAATAGGACCGGCTGTTTTCATCTTGAAGATGGCAAGACCCCTCTGCATCTCGCCTGTGAGCTCCTGAGATCAGAGACTGTTCTCATCTTGCTAGGAAACGGAGCTTCTCCTAGGATAGAAGACAACAAAGGGCTCACTCCACTGGATGTCATCCTGGAACAGATGTGGGATTCCAAAGTCAACGTGGCTTCCAAAAACCTCTGCCTTGACTACCTCTTGCTCTTCATGCCTAGCCCCCACTTTAAGATGCAGAAGGTCTTGCGGGAACATCCTGAACCCTGGGCGGCGCTGCTTGGAGAGGACAAGTTCAACAGCCTGATGGGGAACACGCCTGCATCCTTATACCTGCAAACTATGCAAACCATCCTCCAGATTCTCCCACCCGCTCATTTCCCTAAAAGCATCCAGGAACTACCTATACCTCAGGCACTAAAGCCCCTGCCTTGCATGGGCAAGCAGCATCTGGCAAAAAACGGGGTAAACAATTTTCCATGATCTACTCTTTTTTTTTCAGGGTTAAAATCAAAGATAGGTGATCAGGTAGGATTTTCAATGATGTGAGAGGTTGCAAACCAAGCCCTGGAATAATTTTATTTATGTTAAATAAAACTACTTTGGGGTCAGTCGTAAGGATTGCTGCCTGTGAAATTTTTAAATTTAGATATGTATTTATGCCTGGTACCACTGAAAATCCTGATAATATGATTTGTTAAATGCTATTGCTGCTGTTCTTGTTATTATTTCAATGGATTGCAAGCATTGGACTTTTGAAAGAAAGAAAATCTATATTGTTTTATGCATGTGAAAGATTAAATTACCTGAGCTGTTTCCCTTTTGTGTTTTGCCTACTGAAATCTGGGTAGTACCGTAATGCCAATTGCTAAGACTTAGATAAATTATCCCGGTTTTAAAAAGGCAAGGTAGCCATTGGGCGTTATGTGGACTCGGACTCCTGTATGATACGCTGGTAAATCTAACCATGCTGTGATTTAATTCTCCTGTGGGAGGATCCCAGGTTTCGTGTTCTCCCATGTCATTTCCCCCAAGGAAGATGTGGGACTGAGCCAAGGAGTCGTCTATTGCCTTATGAACCAGCAGTTATCATTTTAACAAGGAAAACAGCAGTCCTCAATCTGCAGTGATAAGGAATCCCTTTGCTGCAGGTTACAATTGTTATTGTAGTGAGATCTTGGACTGTTAAATAAAAAATTGGTTGGAACCTTTATTTTGGAAAGGCTGAGAGGGTTTACGAACACATAAGAGTCGGAATGTCTGCTGGAAGCTGTGTGCTGTGGAAGGCCCACTGTCGTTTATCAGGAGTGGAAACTGCAAGTCACAGTGATTTCTTTTCCACTATGGAAGTCCCCCTCAGGAGCCAAACTATGTTTAGTTGCATCATTACATTAAAGCAATGCATAACCCAACTCTGCTTTTTTTTGGGGGGGGGGGTCAGATATAGTTCCCTGCTAGTCAATTTAAATTGCTCAAGCTCCAGGAGAGATTTGCTTGAATCTTTATGCTGCATTGTGCTCAAGCTGTGCTAATCAAGGAATGATTGGCAAGTGAAGCTTTGGGAATGATCATCTGGCAGGCTTTATTACAATGAAACACATGTTTGCCTAAATACCTTCCTCCCCTCTCTACGGTATTCTCATTCCAGTTTATTGCTTTAGTCACTGAAGCGCCATAGTTAGGAACTGTTCTTCATACTGTTCCATTCTATCAGTATGTATTAGTTTTGCAAGTATAGGCCTGGAACAGTGTTTCTTAACCTCAGCAACTTTAAGATGGGTGGGCTACAACTTTCAGAATTTCCCTAACCCTAACTCTGGCTGGAGAATTCTAGAAGTTGAAGTCCATCCATCTGAAAGTTGCTGAGGCTAGAATAATCCTGGCTTGCTGACATCACTTTTATCATTCCAAAGAATTATAACTTTTTAAAGCTAGTGAGATGTTCACATTTTAGATTGGCTGCATGTCTTCCTTTGCAGAAGTCTGTCCTTGTTTTAAAAGGCTCCCCAAAACATAGACTTCTGAAGTTCTCTCAGTTCCAGATCCATTTAGAAGAGAGAGAACCAGAGGGCTGATCGAAAAATGGTCCACTCTATTAGGCAAAACAGTTGTTTAAAATATTCTACTGCTTACCAATGGTTTCTCTCTCTCTCTCTCTCTCTCTCTCTCTCTCTCTCTCTCTCTCTCTCTCTCTCTCTCTCTCGCTCTCGCTCTCGCTCTCGCTCTCGCTCTCTCTCGCTCTCTCTCTCTCTCTCTCTCACACACACACACAGACTTAATTTGGAATAATTCTACCCTACAATAAAAATATATTTCTGAGAAATTTTTACCGAACACCTGCTAAAGGAACATAAAATAACCTTTAAAAAGTTTTTGACCACTATTTTCTTTTACACAACATCTTAATAACATCCCATGGTCTCCCTAGTACAGGGATGTCAAACTCGCAGCCCATCACCCGCTGGCCCCGCCCATCCCCGTTTTAGCGAAGGGGAAAAAAGCGGTGATACATCACGTGACGACAACGTGTCGTTGTGAGTTTGACATCCCTGCCTAGTACATCAAGATTCCCAAGGTGGTGGCACAGGAGTTAGAATGCAGTATTGCAGGCTAATTCTGCCTACTGCCAGCAGTTCAATTCTCACTGGCTCAAGGTGGACTTAGCCTTCCATCCTTCCAAAATTGGTAAAATGAGGATCCAGATTGTTGGGGTAATATGATGACTCTGTAAACTGCTTAGAGCAGCCTGAAAAGCACTATGAAGCAGTATATAAGTCCAAGTGCTATTGCTATTGGAGTTTCCAGCTTTAATTTAAAGAATTTTCCCCCAAAGCCATTATAGCACAGAGACTTAAAGAGTCAACTAACTACCCACCACCCACACATGCATACACACATTAGAATAAAACAGTGTAAAGTTACATGTGAAAATTCTTGAGAACAGTTCAATGCTAAAACTTTACATTGTACCATATCTCTCAGAGGCATCAGATCTTAGTCAATATTTCTAAGTAAGTCATCAAAATTCTCTTTAATATCTTGTTTCCAAATTGAAAGGGACATTTCAGTAGTGGGTTCTAAAACCCTTTACTACCGGTTCGTGCACGCGCGACGCTTCTGCGCATGCGCAGAAGCGTCCCGGGTGGGTGGGCGGAGCCTCCCACCGCTGCCGCTACTGGCTCTAAGAACCAGGCCGAACCAGGAGCAACCCACAGCTGGGACATTTCTATATTTTTTGCAGAACCAATGCCAGGTAATACTGTAGGGTCTCCCCTAAGCACCACCCTCTGCCACATTGGCAATTTGCCCTTGATCTGGAATATTTTCCTTTCCTGCAAGAAGAAAATAATGAACAAAAAGGCTTCTGCAAAAGCCTGCTCAAAAATCCTGCATAGATTTCATCAACATCTCCACCCAAAGGTCCTACTTACCTTCAAAATCAGGGAAAGCACAAAACAAGGAAGCTTTCTTTTCTTTTCTTTTTTATGCTTATGGAACAACAAAGTGATTGCTGGCATTGGTCTCTAGCCAGTGCCAAGGAGACTTTGGCTGCTGATAACTGCAGGGGGAAAGGCTGAGCCTGATGTTCATGTACTTCCCATCCAATGTCAGCAGAGAAAAGACAGAACAAGAGTATAGGTACAGGAAAATGACTAACTCCAGACTGTGCAGTAGACTGACAAAATTCACCCAATTTAATAGTCCAGTTAATCCAAACTTCAGAACATTCCAAATACAAAAGGATCAGTCAAGAGGCTGTTCCATGTCCTGGATGACTTTTAAGGATTGTGGCAGAGGTGGGTTCCTACCGGTTCTAACCGGTTCTTTAGAACCGTTAGTAACTCGGCGATGATGTCACAGAGCTGGTTCCGTCGGTGTCTCCGTGGGTGCCGCCATCTTGGATTTTGCTTCTGCGCATGCGCAGAAGCTATTTTTTTATTGCTGCACGTGCATGGCGCGACCCTGAGCAAACTTGCAGCAAAAGGATCCAGAACCCACCCCTGGCTTGTTGCCTGGGAAATCTTGAGGAAAGATCAATGTCAGAGGAGTGAAATAGAAAATTGTACAATAAAAAGGCTCAGGGAGGAAAAGTGTGTCTGTCTGTCTGTATGTATGTATGTATGTGCAAATCACAGTCCTCAAGCACTTAATGGCCAGCAGTCTGTGGTAGCCACAGTCATAATAGACATGGGTAGTTTGTGCTGATTAATTATCAGTATTTTTTGCTGCCTAGAGTTGCTAAATTTAACCAGTCTGGCATTAGAAGACAACATATTGCTGATTATACTACAAAACTGCAATCATTATCTGAGAGATGATGGCAGTGCAGGAAGGGAGATGAGCCATTCAACAGTGAGCCACTCATCATCCCAAAGAGGCACCTACCAATTCTGAATTTGTCACAAGAACCCCACAAAAATTCAGGCTAGCCAATCTGCACATTTCTTATTTTAATGATATTCAAGAAGGAATTGTTCCACAATAATCCATACTAATGGCTATTGCAAAGCCATCTAGGAACTTCTGGATGGGGTCGTCAATTTATGAGAAAAATACAATTTCCTGTTCATATCTATTTAATACACCTTGATGGGCAGAAATCAGCAAGTGAAGTTTTTGAGCCATACAGCGGCAAACATTATTATAAGTGTGCACTCCTATTTCAGAAATTGAAAAATTGGAGAGGTTGTATTGTTCGCCACTGGGTGGATTCCACACTTACCTGGATCCATAAAAGGATTCATGTGTTGTGAGAATATAAAAAAGTAGTCACTTGATCCAGTGAACTAATCCACAAGGGGTTAAATTCAGTGCTGAGCTGATCCAAACATATAAAGGATTAAAGTAATGCTATTCAGTGAGTCATGTTGTGGAAACACCCAACCCCATGACATGATATATTTTGTATACGTAATCTTCCAGGAAAAAGAGCTGGAGAAAAAAGAACAGTTCAAAAAGCAAGGCTATTTATTTCTAAAGTTCTTGCATTTCTTAAATCCTTGATGCAATGGCCAGGATGTGTCAACTTTGTTGGTGGCTTCACAATGACAAAGATGCTAGTAATGGTGTGAAGGCTTGCCAGTAGTGTTTTGATACCAGAGCTCAAAGGATACTGGACACTTTCTGAAAAAATGAATGGGAATTCTGGGTTTCCCAAAATGTGATTTTGGGTTCAGGAGGATTGCTTGGGTTAGTGTCGGGCAAGCAACCAGATCTTCTTGTGAAGGGTCCAAGTCAATAACTTTATTGTGTACTACCTATCTCCCCAGAATGCTTGTCTTCTCTTGGGAACAAACAGGTAAAGTTTAATGGGACTTAATGATGGGAGGGGGGGGGCAAGCATATGCTTCTTGCAGCTGCACAAGGACTCCAGGCTAGTTCCCAACTTGATCCCTCCTGCTTGGCTGGCTGGGAGTTTACCAACAGTTAGCTGAGAGTTATGGGAAGAGGAGCTTTTTGTAGCACACTGTCCTTACATTTTCTTTCAAGGCTGTACTACCTCATTTTTTAAACTACATACATTTGGTAATTCAAATTCAAAATGTTGAATTTGAAATTTCTCATTCACAATTAATGGTTGTTCAAGTTGTAAAATGTAATCCTCTTCTAATAGTTGACACTCTTTCAGCTCTGTGTTGTCAACCCTGCATACCCAGGAGTTATGTTTACATTGGCAAATATTGATTTTGCTGAGTAAAATAAAAGTAGATAAATCTACTTACCACTGATTGTACCTGTCTTACAAAGAAAATGCCATATTTTATAATCGAGACTTCTCTTAATGTTTCCTCTTCCTCCCCCTCGCATTTATAATGAAAATAATCTTTTTCCTCATGATTGTATGTTGGGCATGACAAATAAAGAGAAATGTAGCTATATTTAAATAATAAATGAATGGGATATACTCTTAAGTTGCTTATATTTTTTTACACATTGTACTGTATCTCCAGAATAAATACAGTCTGTTTAAAATTGCCCACTGAACTGTCTTTGAGTTTTATTATCCGCTGAATTTAAAATTTGTGTTAATTGTTTTTCCTGTTGTTATTTTTACTTCCATGCATTCAACTCTTTTTCATTATTGGAAAACATAATGATATTTTCTTGGGGGGGAAATCATTATCAATGAGCCACAAGCTCCAGTTTAAGGTTATGAGAGTTCCAGCAAAATAAATGGATTGCATTTTCATTTCTGATTGAAAATGAAAGAGCCGTAGCTCAGCAGTGGAGAGTATTTCAGTTTTCTTCATTAAAATCACGTTTCAGATATGACATAAAGATATCATATCCAGTACTAGATATTTGCCTTTTAAAGCTAATGAATAAACAAGCATCTTCAATGCAAATTAAGATATGATAGTGAGATTTCAAATAATATCATTTATTTCATTCTTGGGGCTCCTTCTTTATGTTATTCCTGGTCAAGCTGTTTCCTTCAACTGCTTTTCAGGATAAAGTAGTATCTTAAAACTAAATGAAATTCACCAATAATTAGTTCTCATTTCCAAGGGGAACTCAATAGTATAGAATGCTAATTGGTCCTTGTAAGAAAATAATATTATCTAGTAATCATCTGGATTTTTGCACTCAGATATTATAACTCTGGTTCAAATTTTTAAGCACTGAAAAATCAATGCTTAAAAAAAAACACCTCATACCTAATGGCATATGATATATTGGCCTGGCCTGGCTGTCCTTCTGTTAGTGTGAGTCAGCCATTGGAATGAGTGAAAGGGAGAAAGGAAGCTCACCTCTGACCTTGAAGGGCAGCTGTGCTGTCACAAGGCTTGATGAATGCACTAGAAGGTAGTCTTTTCAATATTAAGTAAAAATCAAGAACATGGGGCCATAACCTCAAACTGTCAGGAGGAAAGTCAAAAGTAATGTTAGAAAATATTAACAACTTCACAAAAAAAAGTAGTGGAAAATTAGAACCAATTTCCAGCAGAGATAGTGGGTCTTTTTCTCCTGTCAGTTTTCTATGTTTCTATTCTATGTTTGTATGAACTGACCTGGCTGCTAATCAGGGCTGGTATGGTGAGATGTCCCATTGGTCCTGGCTGGTGTATAGGTGTTGAGAACTAGAGCCTGGGGGAGTCACCTACCCCCTCAGTTATTAGAGGAGATGCTGCCAGTCTAACCTAAAAACTGGAAAGAGAGAGAGAAAGAAAGGACGAGAGTGAAAAAGTCTGTGCATGGAATGAACAAAGTAGCTGGAAAGAAAAGTCAGAGATAGAAATGTGCAGAGCAGTTGTTGGTTCCTAGTCAGGATGGAGAATGATCTGTGGGGGCTTCCCTGATGAAAGGAAGACACAAAAGGAAAATAACACCTTCACTTAAGATACAACAATGAGAAGAAGGAACCTTCCTAATTGCAGATGGCAGCTTCACACTGAAGACCCCCTCAGAAGGTTTAGATCAGGCTGTTGGTGGAGAAGCCCTGGTTTCTAGGGAAGGACTGGGCAGAAGACCTGAGAGAGGCTCTTTCCCAATGGAGAAGAAGCAGGAGGTGTTTGATTGAGCAGTTCCAGACAGAGGTCAAGCCATGTCCAGCGCATTACAGTAAATTCAAGTCAATTCCTTTTATTTCATACTCTCTTGTCAAGCCAGGGAGGGAGATGGAGAAGAGGATAATCTCTGGGAGGGAGACTTAGGAGGAAACCTGACCATAGGTGAACACCCACTAGTGTGTTGTATATATCTGCTCTAAATAACATCACTGTTTATAGTAAAAAGCATAAAGGCCTACACTATCTTGTTTTCCTTTGTCAATTGCCATCCTTGCAAAACATTACACCACCAGTTCAAAAAACTGACCCCGTGACACTGTGACATACCTTTGCGCTGCTGAGAGGAGAGGTTTGAGATGGCTTTTTCTCCAAATTCCATTTCATATATATGTATGGAGGTGATAAATATAAAACATTTTGAATAAATAAACTAGAACTTGTGATCATGGCTCAGGAAGGAAAAGATGTGATAAGCCCCACATGAAAATGTATGGGATAATATCCAGGACTGGCATATCACATTCTTAAAAAAATATTCTGAATATAAGAACATGAGCAGTACCTGCTGGATTGAACCCCTGGCTCATTTAGTCCAGCAGTCTGTTCTCACAATAGCAATAGCAATAGCACTTAGACTTATATACCGCTTCATAGTGCTTTACAGCCCTCTCTAAGCGGTTCACAGAGTCAGCCTATTGCCCCCAACAATCTGGGTCCTCATTTTACCCACCTCGGAAGGATGGAAGGCTGAGTCAACCTTGAGCCGGTGAGATTTGAACCGCTGAACTGCAGCTAGCAGTACAGCTGAAGTAGCCTGCAGTGCTGCACTCTAACCACTGTGCCACCTCAGCTCCTATAGCCAACCAATTGCCCAAAGAAGCCAACTAATTTCTCAGCAGATAGTTTTCACAAGCATTTGTGATCCAACAAGACTAATAGTCATTGATCTCCATGTTTTTTATGAATTAGTCCATCCCTTTTTTGAAGCCAGCCAAGTTGGTAGTCAGCACCATATCCTGTGGTACAGAATTCCATAAGCGGAATGTGTTGCATAAAACAAAATATCTTTTGTCTTTCCTGATTTTTCCAGGATTTAATTCCATTGGGTGACCTCTGATTTTAATGTTTGGATAAGAGGAAATATATACCCCTTATCCATTTTATCCATACCATCAGTGGTGGGATTCAGCCTGTTCGGGCCAGTTCGGGCGAACCGGTAGTTAAATTGCTGGCTGGCCCTGCCCCTCCCCACCCCGCCCCTTTCAGGAGTCCCCACGTGCCCCATTTTGGCTCCCAGGTAAGTGCAGGGAGGCCTATTAGGTCCAAAATGGGGCACGGGGGGGTGCCCCCCCATGGCCCATTTTCACTCCCAGGAGGCTTCAGGGAGGCCTCCTAGGCCCACAATGGGGTGCGGGGGGAGGTGGCGCAGGCCCCCCATGGCCCGTTTTCACTCCCAGGAGGCTGCAGGGAGGCCTACTAGGCCCAAAACGGGGTGTGGAGGGGTGCATCCCCCCTTGGCCCATTTTTGCTCCCAGGGAGGGGGTGCAGGAGGCCGAGTGCTGCCTATCACACCCCCTGGTCACACCCACCATGGCCACGCCCAACCAGCCGGTCATTAGGGCAGAGAACAGGTTGTTAAATTATTTGAATCCCACCACTGCATACCATGCATAATTTTGTACACTTCTGTCGCATTTACTCATTTGCCTCCTTTCTAGATTAAAGAGCTCCAAATACTACAATTTTTCCTCATAGGAAGTTTCTCTAATCCTTTGATCATTTCTGAACCTTTTCTAGCTCTATTGTATCCTTTTTGAGGTGTGGTGACCAGAACTGCATACAATATTTCAGATGTGGTCACACAACTATTTATATAAAAACATTATAATAACAGCATCTCTATTTTCATTATCATCTCTTATTATTCTTAACCTGCTACTAGCCTGTTCTATAGCACAGGGGTCTGCAACCTTGGCAACTTTACGACTTGTGGACTTCAACTCCCAGAATTCCTCAGCCAGCATGCGCTGGCTGAGGAATTCTGGGAAGTGAAGTCCACAAGTCGTAAAGTTGCCAAGGTTGCAGACCCCTGCTATAGCAGATGCATATTGTGTCAAACCTTCATTGAACTATTTATCATTACTCAAGATCTCTTTCCTCATAGGTCACTTTGATCCCATTAGTTTGCATGAGTAACTAGGATTTGGGGCTCCAATGTGTATCACGTTGAATGGCCTCTGACACTATGATGTCTCTTTGAATATTATTGTTTATTACTATTATTGCCTGAACAATTTAATGTCATCAGCCAACTTGATTAGTCATCCCAGTTACAAATAATTTATAAATATGTTTAAAATGCACCAGTTTTAGGAAAGAACTCTAGTGGGCCCAACTAGTTACATCCTTCCATTTTAGAAATGTCCATTTAATCCATTTGTATTCTGTAGTCAGTTGCTTATTCACAAGAGGACATGTCCCTTTATTATTTTATATTTTATTTTATTCCATGGCTACTAAGATCATTAAGAACTCTTTGATGAGCAGATCTATGCAATTATGCCCACAGGCTCACTCTTATCTACATGTTTATTAACACTCTCCAAAAACTCTGATTACTTAGACAAAACCTTCCCTTAGCAAAGCCATTCTGGGTATCCTTCAGGGAGGCCTGACTCTCCAAATGTTTGCAAATTTTTTCTTTAATAGCAACTTCCACTATCTTCCCCAGAACATATATTAAAATGACAGGCCTATAATTTTCTGCACATCCCTGTGATTTGTTGAGGTTCAATTTTCAATTTGTTAGTAAAGCCTAGTGTTTCTTCTTTTGTCACCCTTGTATGGCTGATTTTTCCATGAATGCAAAAAAAAAAAAAAAAGTTCAGCTTCTTTGCAATTTCCTTTTTTCTTCTTAGCACACCTTTGACTCCTTCATCCAAATGATCAATAGTCTTCCTGGCAGATTCCCTACTTCTAATGTATTTGAAGAATCTTTTGTTATCTGTCATCACAGTTTTGGCAATATGCTCCTCAAATTCTCTTTTTGCCTCCTTCAATGTCTCTATGCATTTGTTTTGCCAGAATTTGCGCTTCTTTTTGTTTTCTTCACTAGGACAGGTCTTTCACTTACTAAATGGTTCACTTTGGGACCATTTTCCTATTTTTTATAGAATCTAATCTGAACCCTGAGGTATAGGAGGGTATCAGGGTATCAAAGCTGAAAGGTTTGCGATCTTACAATACAGTGAGATGTGAGAACATAGAACATGACAGTACTTGACTAATCAAAGAAATGAGTTGATTTAAACAATTGCAATAATCAATTCCCACTTACCCCCTCATTCCCTCACCCTTACGGACTGTCCATCAACCAGGATGATTGGTCACTTGTTAAGGTTTTAGGAGAATAGGTGGATGACTGGATCAGAAGTCTTCCGGTGAACCTTGTGATTTTATCCTCATTTTCTAGCCTGCACAGAGTGATAAACTTTGCCACTGAATAAATCTACCCTTCCCTGGTGGAATCTACCATGAAACATTCTTTAAGTGTACATTGGTTTTTTCAATGTAATGTGGTATTATTTCCAGTTACTTGCCTACATTACTTTCCATTACTTTCCATATTTGAATCATTGATCCTCTAGCAATGTAAATTGATATTAGATTTCCCTTGGTCACAAAGAGTATCTCAGTTAATTTATAACAATGCTAGAAGTCTACAATGTATTCAAAAGGTACAAACCCAACATTAAGGGTGAATGTTCTGTTGCACTGAAACTAAAAGCAAAATTATATTTGCTTAGGCATTCACAAATTGATGTATGCAAATCTCATTGACTGTGTTTAAATAAGAGTAAAAAACATGAGAGAATTGAAAATGACACCATCAAGGATTTCTAGGCGATTATTATAAACCACTTGGGCAGGCAGAACATATGGATGAAGCCTTTCTGCATGAAATGTCCAATATTTGAAAAAAAAATGAATTAGTGATAATGGAGAAATTCAATTATCTTGACATCTGCTGGGAAACTATATCTGCCAAGAATCAGAAGTCTAACAAATTTTGTCTTCTTTTCCTGCCAATATCATTTATCAGAAACTGGAAGAAAGAACAAAGGTGTCTTCTCTTCTGGATTTAATTCTCCTCAAGAGTGAGGAATTTGCATATCCAATGTGTGGAAAGAAGAACCTGTTTTCCTGCTGGTGGACACAACTGAGTGCTACAGCGACAGACCTGGAAAATGCCCAGTGACATAAATATGGAACGACATATACACAATCGTCTTGTTAAATGAACATCTCCCTTCCATTTTGTGTTGCGTTGGCATTTGCCAGGTGCCAGGTTTAGGGTTGCTGAATTAGAATTTGCCCTTCTCAAAATTTCTGCATGACGTGAAATCTATATCCATGTTATAGCCAATGCTATTAGGAGACTACAAACTCAAGTCTCCTCTGTGTCTCCAAATGATATTCAGAACTGCAAGGCTCTAGACCAGGGGTGTCAAACTTGTGTCATCATGATGTTATCACGTGATGTATTGCGACTTCCCCCCCTTCGCTAAACTGGGCATGGGCGTGGCCAGCACGTGATGCATCCGGCCCACGGGCCGCGAGTTTACAGCCCTGTTCTAGACTTTTTATGGGCAGATCAAGGAGGAGTTTGTGTACTCAATATTTCAGGTTGTTATGTCTATTACCAGAGTCAGGGTTGTGATTTTTTTTTTTTTGTAGATTTTAACATGCTGGTTTTCATACTGTAGTACACTGTATGTTGATGCCTCTTTTTCCTTCATTTTTAAAAATGTTATTACTTCATAGTTACCTGACTTGACATAGTTGAAATCATTTTTTGGGTGTTATTATTTTGATTGTTATATTAGGAATTTTTGTTTGTTATTATTCACAGTGCCTGCAGTATTACTCATAGTGCCTGCAGTATTACTCATAGTCCCTGCTGCAACTTTTGAGAGCTTTCTTCTACAATAAATCTATTACTTCTTTTCTAAATTGAAACTTCTGTGCATTCGGTCTGTGTTACTGTTGATCGAAATCCCTGAAGCTTTTGTTTCTCAACATTTTCTTTTTTGGTGATGCTGAAAGGATTCATTTTTTTTTCACCCTTTAGTCTCAAAGGGGTGAAATGAGAGCCACATAGGATGGACTTTGTAATACCAACAACATGGACTTTGTAGTATTGTAGCTAATGAACATAGTTATTTTGTATTTTAATTTGACTTATTTTTCTCTCTTTTTAAATGATGTTAATGGTTTGATTGATAACTTCTAACATTGTAAACTTCAAGATAAAAAACTGTCTTTGTTCCTCAGATCAGGCTAGGATGGGATGTCTGGACTTTGTCTCCTGAAAAAGGAAAGCTTGTTAGCACTAATTGATATCTGGTTTGTCTCTCCGTGAACTCCAAATGACCTTATGACCTTTCCCCCTATTAACATTTTAAATTTTACACCCCTGCTTTTGTCAGACTTCATTTAAATGGACATACATGAGGTTACATGTAATATGCTTAATTTCATGTAATCAATTTTCTATGCAAAGGATGGCTTACCTTTGTCCTGTCCAATCAACTTTTCTCTTGTAATTTCCTTTGTTGTGATAACTATACAAGCAGGGGTGAAATCCAGCAGGTTCTGACAGGTTCTGGAGAACTGGTAGCAGAAATTTTGAGTAGTTCGGAGAACCAGTAGCGGAAATTTTGAGTAGTTCGGAGAACCGGCAAATACTACCTCTGGCTGGCCCCAGAGTGGGGAGGAAATGGAGATTTTTCAGTATCCTTCCCTTGCCACGCCCACCAAGCCACGCCCACAGAACCGGTAGTAAAAAAAATTGGATTTCACCACTGTATACAAGGGACTGAAAGCTGGGTCTCGAGGTTCCCTCTTTGAATGAGAGGAATCCTTTTTAATCAGAACGTTCTTAATAAATTGTAATAAAATGATCTTCCTCTCGTGGTCTGTTTCATTGGAAAATAGGTGCCTAGAAGCCATATTTTGGCTCTCATTACAGAGATGTCTGCCAGCAGGGTGGGGGTGGACTCAAAATAGTCAAGATTATGGCAAAGACCACCAAAGTCCTGAACCCTTTTTAATGTACAGTATAAGGATTGTGCACTGCACTGCCCAGTCATGGATGCCATCTTGACATTTTTAAATGCCTCACCCCTGCAGACCTTGATTGTATTTACAACAGGACTTTTAGTTGTTTGGTTTTCAATTACTCCAACCTTGGATAAGCTACATGAGAATCAGTCAATGGAATGTGTGCCCTGACTCTTCAAAATAAACACCCTTGCTTAGCAACTGTCTTTCAAACTGTGGTAAAGTAAGGCTTTTGAGGTAAGTGGATTTTTACCCTTCCCCAGTCCCTAATCCACAACTGTTAACCGGCATGTGGAGAAATAGCAAGAAACTATATATGTAAAGGCTTATGCTCTCTCTCCCCCCACTTTATATAAAATACATAATTAATAAATTGCTGTACAGGTAAAAGTGGGCAAAAAAGGGACAAAAGCCATATGTGTGACACAGATACACAGACACAAACACACATGCACCAAAGTAATACATATTTATATATATATATACACAATTTCTCACTGTTACTTAATTGTATCTGAAACTTCCTGAACTGAATCTTTGCTTTGTTATATTGTTTCTTTCTCTAGGCAGCTTAGCAATATTTTCATTTCCTGCTCTTAGTGAAGAGAAGAAACGAAGAAAAAATATTTAGAAAGTCAGGACCTTGTCACACTTTTCCAAAATATTCACCTTGAGACCATATAATGGGATTGAGTCATTTGACAATACGACAGTTTTATAAATCAAATCAAATCAAATCTCAATCAATTAGACTTGCAACATAACCCTTATTCCAAAACACTTTGTTGGGCCTCATTTACTAACTGTTACCATCAATACTCCATTTCTAAGTCCTAGAACAGTGACATACTCAGAATGTTTCTTAGCAATTATATTAGTAATGGATGCCCTGCACTCCAAAGAAGTGGAAAGAAAAAAAAAAAGGCGAAAGATTTATACGATCTGAAGAGAAACCAGAAAAAAAAATTCACCACCTGAAATATTTTGTAAAATAGCAGCTTTTGCTTTGTAAAATATTGACCCTTGTAAATGAATCTCCAGTAAAAAAAAATAAAAAAAAATTGACAGGTGGACTATGTTTTAGCCACCAGATGTCATACTTGTTCCAAGCATCTTTGATGCAGCACCTAATTCAACAGAAATGGAATATCACAATCCAGTGTAGTGTAATTTAAAACATTGTATATCACAAATATCACAAATGTGTGACAGTACATGGATGGACAATAGAACTGTGGGATGCATACATTTCTTAGTATACCAATCTCTTCCAGGCACTCTCTACAACATATATTATTCTTGAAAAGTCAGTGCTGGTTGTGGATGATGGAAGTGGCCAATGTACTCCGTAGTTTCCTTTACATTTTAACCCGATACTCTAATATCAATCTCACTCAAGCAGTAGATCAGTGGTAGGTTCTAAATGATTTTGCTGCCGGTTCGCGTGCGCTTGCGTAGAAGTGTCCCGGGCGGGTGGGCGGAGCCTCCCGCCGCCTGCACTACCGGTTCTAAGAACCGGTCCGAACCGGGAGCAACCCACCACTGCTGTAGATGATACACTCCTCAATGAGTTATCCTGGTTCTATTTCTTGCCCTTTATTTGTTTTTGTTTTTCTTCTTCCACAGTGTTGCTTTGGCACCATTTTCAGCACAAATTTCTTTAAGTGATGTGTGTTGCAATTTATTATCATACAACTCTTTTACTACAAATCTTTAACCTTGGGAAAGGGGAGATGGGATATGGAATTCCATGATTGCTTTCCATTCAAAACTAATTCATTGCCCAAGTATTTTGCTGCTCTGCATAATAATATAATTATTAAAAAACAGACTTCTGTACAGTTGCCAAAGCATTCTTTTAACTGAAAGAAAAGAAACAGTACGGAAATTTTTTTTTTGAATCCAAAGTATCTGCCAGCTCTGAAGCCTAAATAACAGAAACTAAGAAAGTTGCATGACTTGTCATATAGCTACTTAAAACAGAAATCTCAACTTAAAATGAAAGCATGAACCAATTACAATTTATAAATGGCTTTTAGGGTGTACTCAACTTACAAATACAAATGAAAGAACACACACACATTTTCCTGTGTTGCCTATTTCTCCCACAATTAGCATTGGTATACAGCAGTGGCTCACATTATAAGCATGACAGTTTTTGCAGTGCATTGAATCTTAACATAAGCCTTCATTGCATTGGAGGGGTGGGGGAAGTACCAGAATAGGAAGGCTCCCAAAGCAAAAGGCATACAATATGGGGAATCTGTGTTTTTCAAGGACACAGAAGTGATTTTATAAGTGATACAAGGCTGTAAACAAGGGGAGGAGATGGTAGAAAAGCAGAAGTGCATAAAAGAAGAAAGTGCAAAGATAGAATAAGTGGAACAAAAAGAAGACGAGAACTGTTATGGCCACTAGATGTCAGACCTGCAATAAACATGGTAGACTTTATAAGGAAATTCACAACCTTAATTTGCAGTTCTTCAGCTCTGACATCTGAGGAAATGCATATGCCACAGTTTTCCACTTTCAGCAGTGCCAAAATGAATGGGAGAAGGGGAACCAGTTCCAAGATAAACGAAAAAGGGGACCCCATTAAAGTGGGGACAGAATCCGACTCTTGATTCTTTGGGTCAGGTCTCTCCACATCTTCCAATCTCACACTATTTCTTTGAGTTCTTCTATGCTCTGGCTAGTATCAACTCTGATGATGTCCAACCACTGTGTTCTTTGGCAGCCTGGTTTCCTTTTACTGCTAACTCTTCCAAACATAATTTTTTTCTCCAGTGAATACTTTCCGTATGCTTTCTGTAAGATGATACTTCTCACTACTTTCACCCAGTGAAAGTAGTGAGAAGTAATTCAAGCATTTGTATATTTTAACTTCCATCCAGCTGTCATCAGAGTTGCACAACTGAGAGAGAAATGTACCTAAAACAAAGGCATATCAAATTTATTCATTCTTTAGAGAGAATAACCAATGAATATTAGGTATGTACATTTTATTATAATTAGCCACAGACTGTTCTGACTATTGAGCAGAGTGTCCTGGCTTAGAAGGAAAATGCATAAGAGTTATTATTATTACAATTAGAGGTATGTTAACTGGGGTTGGAATTCACATGTACTTTTGTAGGCAGACTATAGCAAGAGCACTTAGACTTATATACCGCTTCATAGTCCTTTACAGCTCTCTCTAAGTGGTTTACAGAGTCAGCATATTGCCCCCAACAATCTGGGTCCTCATTTTATTAGCCTCGGAAGGATGGAAGGCTGAGTCAACCTTGAGCCGGTAAGAATCAAACTCCTGGCAGTCAGAAGAATTAGCTTGCAATACTGCATTCTAATCACTATGCCACCAGATTATGCTTGATGATTGGTTGGGAACCTGAATGATTTGCAGTGAATATTAAATAGATTGCGTGATGCCATGAAGGACACGGATCTGAAAATTAATGTATGAAAGAATGATGTAGTTCTGCTTGATAAGGAAAATGGATGAACAATTGGAAATTATAAATAACTTGTGAAAAAATAAAGAGCAGATGGATGGAGAGAGTTTTAGATGTGCGAATTCTATAGAAATGTTCAGAGTAATATTTGGTCTATTATAAGAAATAAATGTTCAAAAAAAGAAAAATAACTGTATGTAAGTTTGAGTTTCTGTACACTTCGTTACATGGAAATGAGAGGAAGTATAAGAAAATGGAGAACTAGATCTAGAACTAGATCAGGATTGCCCACCTTGGCAACTTTAAGACTTGTGGACTTCAGCTCCCAGAATTCCCCAGCCAGATATTAAAGTTGCCAAGGTTGGTCACCTCTGAACTAGATACTGTAGACTGTTAAGTAATTTGCATTAGGTTGGCATAGTTTCTGTTTCCCTACTTGTGTAACAACAAAGGGGAACAATGGTCCCTCCTAGCTACTAAAGAGAATTGAAAATAAAGAATATTAGAGCATTTTTTAAAAAACAAAAAAGCTTCCTTTTGCTAATAAATAAAAAAGAGAGAAATCCTGAGCTGACGTGGAACTTCTCCTTTTTCTCTTCTCCCATCAATATTTGTAACAAGTCTATTTTAGAATAGAACAGAGCTGGAAGGAACATTGGAGGTCTTCTAGTCCAGCCCCCTGCTCAAGCAGGAGACCCTATACCATTTCAGATAGGTGGCTGTCCAGTCTTTTCTTAAAAACCTCCAGGGATGAAGCTCCCACAACTTCTGAAGGCAAGCTGTTCCACTGGTTAATTGTCCTCACTGTTAGGAAGTTTCTCCTTAATTCCAGGTTGCTTCTCTCTTTGATGAGTTTCCATCCGTTGTTTCTTGCCCTGCCCTCTGGTGCTTTGGAGAATAAGTTGACCCCCCTCTTCTTTGTGGCAGCCTCTCAAATACTGGAATACTGCTATCATGTCACCCCTAGCCCTTCTGTTTTTGAGCCAGGTTTTGCGTAATCTATACTTATACTTTTGTTTTTTCCTGGAGACTAAAATATATGAAGAATGGTTGCAGAAGTTCGGTTTGGCTAGTCTAGAGAAAAGAAGGGCTAGGGGTGACATGATAGTACTATTCCAGTATTTGAGGGGCTGCACAAAGAAGAGGGGGTCAAATTATACTTTAAATTAGTGGCTCTGTTATGCGTGAATTTCAAATGTTGTTTTCAAATCTGCCAACTGGCTAGTGTTACAAACTACTGTATTCTCATTTTTCCTGCTATCACTTTGTACACCCCCCCCAAATCTGCCCCATCGTTCTACACCCTCTACAGTAGTGTTTCCCCCCCCCCCAACTTGGCAACTTTAAGATATGTGTATTTCAACTCCCAGAATTCCCCAGCCAGCATTCTGGGGATCTAAAAGTTAAAAACGTAAACATCTTAAAGTTGCCAAGTTGGAAATACGCTGCTCTTATTACAACACAGAGAAACAAAGTGACTGCCAGAGAGGGAAAAGGTTTTAATGGAATATTTGGTTAGTGGATGTCAACCCTACTAGATAAACTAAACCATGAAATGAACTCCACATAATGACTACAATTACTCTCATTGAGACTCACAATGATAACAGAATCTTGCAAGTCTGGCTGTGCTGTACTCTTCCTCCTTCTTATAGATCAGTGAATTACGAATGTGTCTGTCTGACCCATGGTTATCTAGATGTTGTGGACTTAACCAATCTTTTAGCCTTGATGACAGAAGCTGCATAACTCTGTCAGGGTGCGTATCTCTTTACATTGAGTAGATTAGATTAGATTAGATTAATAATAGAGTTGGAAGGGACCTTGTAGGTCATCTAGTCCAACCCCCCACTCAAGCAGGAGTCCCTACACCATTTCAGACAAATGGCAGTCCACTCTCCTCTTGAAAGTCTCAAGTGTTGGAGCTCTCACAACCTCTGAAGGCAAGCTGTTCCACTGGTTGATCACTCTCACTGTCAGAAAGTTTCTCCTTATTTCCAGGTTGAATCTCTCCTTGGTCAGTTTCCATCCATTATTCCTTGTCTGGCCTTCTGGTGCCTTGGAAAACAGCCTGACCCCCTCCTCTCTGTGGTAGCCCCTCAAGTATTGGAACACTGCTATCATGTCTCCCCTGGTCCTTCTCTTCGCTAGACTAGCCATGCCCAGTTCTTGCAACCGCTCTTCGTATGTTCTAGCTTCCAGACCCCTAATCATCCTGGTTGCTCTCCTCTGCACTTTCTCTAGCGTCTCAATGTCTTTTTTGTAGTGTGGTGACCAAAACTGGATGCAGTACTCTAGGTGTGGTCTTACTAAGGCTTTATAGAGTGGTATTAGTACCTCCCTAGACCTAGATTGTATCCCTCTATTAATCCAGTTTAGGATTGCATTGGCTTTTTTGGCCGTCGTTGCACACTGCTGTAAACAGAGTTGGATCTACTCTTTCAAAGTGGTTCCTCTTGCAGGGTTGTAGGGAGCTTTGAATCAAGCCCTCCTTTGAAAGAAGCCCCTAAATTGCCTCTCCATGAATGCCTTCTCTGAGTAGCTGGAAGGTTGTTCTGCTTTCTTCACCTGCCTGAAGTGGCTTCCGTGTTTGTGCAGAAAACACAATTTTGGAGTTCAGACTGTTGATTGGGGGCAAACCAGCTTATCACAGCATTATGTGAGGCACAGTGCATCAAAAGAGGAGTGAGCCCTTGAGCAGTACATGCCAGCTTCATATATTCCCATGTCTTCTTGTTAGTTGCCTTCCTAGGAATCAGTTAATAGAGAATGGGTCCTCATATTTGTAAAATAAGAAGAAAACAGAAGAAATGCAGCTCGCATATGTAGACAAAGACAGGAATGAAACCTTGGCATATATATTCCTACCCTCCCTCCATACACTTTTACGGGGCCACCATTGTGTCTTTTCCTGCACAGAGGATAATAGAATTGTATTTCTTCCTTCTCCAGTATCCTGTAACATTCAGCTTTCTCCCAATATGTGCTACCCACCCATGCTGATGGTGGGCATTTGACTGGTACAAGTCATTCCTTTTCTCTCTGCCTGTATACATGTGAGTGAGTGAAAAGGTCAAGGATAATGAAAGCCGCTAATTAGAAAGCATCTGGTTATTCAAACTAGCCCCTTCCCTAAAGCATACAATACTTCTAATGATGTTCGTTTTCAACAGAACTTAGCCAATTTTCTGTAATATGATAATAAGTCCAATGTTCATTTGCCAAGTTGTAGCAGATGTTTGGGGCTTTGTGATTGGATTCCCTGCAGAAGAGAAATCAGTCACCTTGATTTGGAGTTCATCTGAAGTGCAATTGATTTACTTACAGACAAAGGACATCTTTTTTCTTCAAATGCAGCATCCCATCCCAAGCCAAGGCTGCAAGCCTTCATTGCCTTCAATGGCATCTCAAGAGGCCATACAATACTATAGGTCAGATTTTCCACTCTGTTTAGACATCATAATTCCCATAATTGTAGGGAGAAAGAAAGAAAAAGAGGAAGAATGGGGTTGTATGGATTGGCCAAGGGCCTTCCCATACCTGTAGATCAGTCACCACTTGTAAGAAGGAAACTAAAGGAAACAAAGACAATGATTGTTCCTTCAGCATCCTTTTCAGCAAGACTGTGCCCTTAAATTCTGTAAGGCTTAGAAACCTATCTCCCCTATTGAAAAAGAGATCATCTGCTTCCCCACTTTACCCCAGTGATGGAGAACAAAGCTGTTCCATTTTTTATGCCAGTAATGGGGAAGTTCTCGAAAGACAACGAAAGTCAAGGGGATTCAGTCCCAGGAAGGAGAAAGCAGACACTCCATTTCCATTGACATTCATAACAGATCAGTAAGACCATCATATTTTGTCATCAAGTCAACAGTCCTTGAGGAATGTATCAAGCTCTTCTGGAAGCCAGATGTAGTCCATGATGAGATTTTCCAGCACTGCCCTAAGCTCCTAGTGCAGATGTTTCTAGTTGCGGTACTACTCTATCCTTTTCTCCCCAAAAGCATCCTTACTCTGATTTTGTCTTTTGATTCTTGTTTGTGACTAGTTAGTTAGTTAGTTACTTACTTACTTAGTGTAGATCAGGGGTGTCAAACTCAATTTCATTGAGGGCCGCATCAGGGCTGTGGCTGATCTCAGTGGGCCGGGTGGGTGTGGTGACTGGGTGGGTATGGCCAACTGGGTGGGTGTGGCCAGCTTGATGCCACTCCCCAAACTGCTGGCATGTTTCCTCTTTGCATTGGGTAGACCGGGCCGAAGCCATGCTGGCCTGATGTTTCCACTTTGCACTGGGTAGACTGGGCTGAAGCAATGCTGCCCCGAAGTTTCCTCTTCACACTGGGTAGACCAGACCAAAGCCACGCTGGCCCGATGTTTCCTCTTCGCACTGGGTAGACCAGACCAAAGCCACACTGGCCCGATATTTCCTCTTCGCATTGGGTAGACCGGGCTGAAGCAATGCGGGCCAGCCCCTTACATTTTCCAGGATGGCCCCACGGGCCAGATCCAACTACATCGCGGGCCGAATCTGGCCCGCGGGCCTTGTGTTTGACACCTCTGGTGTAGATGGTTTTGGATATTATCAATGCTTATCTTGAATTCAATATCTTACCCAAAATATGCAAAACTGCTTATCTTAAATGTTTATTCCAAATTGCAGAAACTGGAAAAGTTTATGATTAACTATACAATGCATTCATTGCTTCTCTGCAGTCATCCAGTCCTATTGGGTCCTGATACCTCACAAAGACATGGTAGGTATGCCTAATATTTTAGATAATTGGGGCATGTCCTTATACATTCCTTTTCCTTTCAAGGAAGATTGCATGAAATTATCACTTAGGAGATGACTCTTCTTTCAATTAGATTTGTTGATTAGCAAGAGCTTAGTCATTTCAGAAGAAAAACAATTGCTAAAAAGATATTAGAAACTATGGAGTAAACATAATCATTGGATTAGTCTTTGTAGTACTAAACTTTAACATAATTCAAAAGCAAAACAAAAGCAGTTTAAATATTTATTCCTATTTTGAACACATATTTACACTGCATCAGATTTCACAGTACATCTCTCAGGTGAATTCCTAGTCTTTCACTGCACATAAAATCTATTTTCTTCTAGCTCTGTTTCTACAAAAACATTCCAATAAACCTCATAGGATGATTATTTGCTGTTCCAATTAAAATAATTAAGGCTACCAGTAAAGGACTGTTTTACTCATCAACTGAGTGTTTCTTAATTATCCACATGTGAAATATTTTAATTGTTGCTGCTGGTTATTTCTGTAAATGTTTTATTTGAAAATCTTTAGTATTCAATCCATGCACAAAAGACATAATGAATTCTGTCACTTTGGGATATTCATCATTTTTGCAATACTTTGGAAAAGAGGAGAAGTAAAGAATGTCAAATCATTATATAAGGGGGAAAACATCTCTAGAATGTTTTGAAGGAAGCAGATACTCAAGGAAATTGTGTACGTACATTTGAACAACTGCTTCGGCACCAGCAGCCCATCCAAAACAAACCTGTTCTGAAATCTGATCATTCATTACTTGGTCATGGTTACCCATCATAAAAATGTCATTTTTTATTTCATAAAATATCACCTAGGCACTGAAAATACAAATCAATATCCACTGACTATTATTTCTTTCTTTTTGTTCCTTCAACTGAAAGCTTTAAATTAAACCAACACAAGAAGAAGGAGGATTAGCATCTAGATATGTATCAGTAACAAAAATAATAATCCCCACAAACTATTTATTCTTGAGGAAGAGCTGGATGACTTCGCACAATATAATTATGAACTTCTCAACCAAGTGGTCTTTGGGAGGATTAGAGGCTTTGATAACTGGACAGATGTGCAAGAGGTCACAGAACACCTAGTAAGCTCAGCAGAACAAAAAACTAAATAGGTTTAGGATTAAGGTCAAACTTGATTGGATCTGATATAATTTAAATTTATTGCCAATAAAACAGAGCTATTTATTTATTTATTTATTTATTTATTTATTTATTCCATTTTATATGGTACATGTCACTTCCCACATTCCCATACGCTGAATAACATTTCTGTTCCAGCATATAGGTTATGTATGTGAGATGGTTAGCTTTGTACATGAAAATAATATACTAAAATAGTACTATGTACAGAGGTGGGTTGCTCCCAGTTTGGACCGGATCCATAGGACCGGTAGTGGGAATTCCCCCCTGCTCGCCAAACCTGGAGCAATGGCCGGCTGACCATGCCCACGAACCGGGTCTCTCGGCGGCGCCATAGGCGGCGCCATTTTGTTTTTGGCTTCTGCGCATGCGCAGAAGCTGGGTTTTCGGCACTGTGCATGCACACGTGTGCGAGCAGCATGGCCGCATGGCGCAGGAGGAAGCAAACCGGCAGGGAGGTAAGTTAGAACCCACCCCTGACTATGTGATATTGTGCACTTTAAATGGAAAGGTCAGTGCAGAGTTAATTATAGGAGGGGAAGACAGAACACCTTTTTGGCAGGCAGAAGGACTCTGGGATCTTACCGTAAAAGGTTCTGGCAAAAAAAAAAAAAGAACCATGATTGCAAAAACATCCATGCCAAAGATTCTGGAGAAACAATCTCAGTAAGAGGAGATGATACTTCTAACTAACCTGGGATAAAGCTGGTTCTTTTGTTTCTTCTATGGTAGTTTCTCCTGACTTAACTGCTAGCAGTACAAAGGAGGCATTTGGGATTCCCCGGGGAGTGATACTTTCTTGTTAACTGTGATGATTAAACTAAGATGGAGTTATGGGAATCTTACCGTTTTGTTTTTTACGAACAACAAAATGAGGTCATTATGAGAAATACACATAGGAAGTTCCTTCCATATTAAAAAAACAAAACTAAAAACAAACAATGTGCAAGCAGAAAACTAACCCATCTTGAAGAAAGAATCTGTTTGTTTTTCTGTATCTTTGTCTGTTTTCCTGCAAGGAATTTTATTTTTGTAAAAGAGAACTTCCTCACTCTCCTGATATGTGAGAGATGATATAGGACCGAAACATTCCATCATCCACCTGTGTATGCACACTATTTAGGTCTCAATTATTTATTTACAGACATTTTTCTCACTGGTTTTCTTTTTCCATTACCATTTCTTCCTCATTTAGCAAAAAGTTTCCATCATTCCACTGAATGTAGATATTTTCCTCTACAAGATTCTTATTTCATTATAAAACCTTAGTGTATCCCAGACCTTGGTGCAAAGGTAGAAAGTTCCATCAAGAATTCTGTATTTTGTCCCGATTTTTCTCTTATCCTTTGTGTTTTGCAGACAGAAAACTGTGAGATAAAGCTGCATAAATCATTGCCTGGGAATGAGACAAGCCCAGCATCATGGAGACAATTGGGAAAAATAGGCTTGCAAGGCCATTAAATGACTTTGTAAATAACTAATGAGGAAAAGCTGTTAGAAAAGGTTATTTTTTTTAATACTCTTTCCTATCCTTTCCAATTAGCATAATATATTACTTTTTGTTTGGTTTCTTTTAGATATAAGGTGCTATTTTCAGATCATTGTCCTTATGCCCAAGACAGCCAACATTTCTGAATGTTCTCCCTTCAATTTTGTGGCATTTCCTAATGAAAGCTCCCCTCCCCCCCCATACAAAATGCTTCATTGTTATAAGCATCGTAGTTTACTTGGTCCTTTAATATTCCAGAATATTTGCTTGGCAAAACTGAGTCATTAGATAAAGTTCTACTTGGATGTTGTTTCAGGGCAGTTGAAGTTCTCCACATGCGTAAACAAAGTTCCAAACATTAGAAGTCTTTAAGGAAAGTTGTGCACTACAGGGATCCATTGTTTTAAACTACCAAATTTATAAACACTGTCTTTGATATACATTCATGGAACCATGGATACATAACTTAGATTTTCTTTCTTCCAAATAATTGCAATAGAGCAGCTATTTGTTGGTTTTTCAATGTCTCCTTGCTGCTATCTGGTAAAGATCTGGATTTTTGCAGCTCAGTTAGGATAGCTTTAGTTAAAATCCATGTGCCTACTCAATTCGGAGGATTCCCTAGTGTGGGAAGAAATGTCCATCTGGGTTCAGTTCTAAGTGGGGAGAAAGACACTGGAAACATGGAGGCTGATTGGAAAGATGGTTTAATGGTGAAGCAGAACCACCAAGCATGTGTGGTTCTCGGTAGCTGACCACATGGAGTGGAGAGTGAGTGTTATTTATACCCTCTCTTGGGCTTTGAACTTGAGCTTCCTGTTCCTGTGCCAAGAGCATGCATTCTATTGGTTGCTGTCAGACTCCCATGGAGCCATGTGGGGTCATGTTTGTCTTGAAGTCAAGTTTGGTTGAACCTTGGGCTGATGTAATGTAGGGGCTTGGTTGTGCCATGTGGTGAGCTCTGCTGATAGATAATCCTATTATGTCCTGGAGGGTCATATCTTAATCCCATCACCCTGGAGCTGGAGGCCTTTTGTCTTATAGATAGGCTGGCTCAGTCTTTCTCAATGGGCATCAAATATCTGCTGTGGGCAGGGAGCTGCAGGGAGCTGCTCTTTGTCTTTAAAAACATGTTTCTCCTTTTCTCATCCAGGGAAATACAATATTCTTCCTTTTTTAATATTCCTCAAAATATTTTATTCTTCTAGGAGGGGGGTGGGTGCTAACTTTCGACACTAGCATTTTTTTCAACCTTCTCTCCCATGAAAAAAGACTAGAAGACATAGGGAAAGAAGAGGAAAGCCATCTCTTGGCAGATTTGGGCTGGAATTAGATCAGAAATTCTAAAAAATTTCTCCAACCAGAGCAAATGCTAACAATGCTAACATAGATAGTCTGATTGTGGATTCCATATTTGTTAGATTCATATGCTCAAAAGACTCTTTATGAACTCCAATGGGATGGGAAAAAAAACCCTTTCCTTGTCCTGTCTAATTCTTAGGACATATCAATCTATAAACTCCCTCCACTGTCTTTCCTTTTATTCCGTTTATTAATTTGTTTACTGTCTAGCCTCATCCTATCTTTAGGATGTTCTGTTGATTCAAAAGCAGCAAGCAGTTGTGAATTCCTCTATTCCAGCTTTTCTTTTTAGATGAGCTTCAACATACCAGTTGTAGGCATATTCAATAGTAGAGAATGTTCAACAATTTCCCTGTGAAATATAGTTCATATTAGGAAATAAGCAAGTAGAATACGCTTTGAACATTGTCAGGACTGTTTGAATTTAACATGATTGTTATAAATTATACCATACTACCTTGTTATTATTCTCTCGAAGCAGATTGCAAAGCAACATATACCCAGGCTAGTGTACATAGATGGAAGCAAATATTGGGTTTCCACCTATGCAAAACAATAATACAGAATAATAATAATACAGGTGCCTTGGTGCAATCCCAAAACATTTGGAGCACCACTTGAACACCATTGACATTGACAAAATCATCACTATCCTTTGTAATTGTCAATTACAAAAGATAATTTTACTTGGAACTTACATCCTGCGATCCCTAACCTTTAACACCATCAAACAACAGCATCTACCTGTCCCAGATCCTAGACAGTAAAGAATATGCACTGAAGCTAGTATACTAGGAGGGCTTACTGAACATTGAAGAGACCAAACTGGCTACAAGAAAGACCAAATGAAGAACAGAAAAGATATGGCAAGGCAAAGTATTACATGATCACTACAGAAAAAAAAGTAGCAAACAAAGCAGGTAACAACAAGACCTAGTAATGGCTAAGAGCAGGAAAGTGAGAAAGAGACTAAGAGGGACTAATTCTGGCAGCACAAAACAAAGCGTTAAGAACAAATGCATATAAAGCCAGAATTGAGACAACAGCAACAGACAGCAAATGTCATTCTGCAAAGAAGCTGAAGACTATTAAACATCTTCCTATCCCAATCCTAGGGAAGGACTCAATACATGGACAAAAATGCCATATCCTATCTAAACCAGGGGTGAAATCCAGCAGGTTCTAACAGGTTCTGGAGAACCGGTAGCGGAAATTTTGAGTAGTTCGGAGAACCGGCAAATACCACCTCTGGCTGGCCCCAGAGTGGGGTGGGAATGGAGATTTTGCAATATCCTTCCCCTGGAGTGGGGAGGGAATGGGGATTTTGCAGTATCCTTCCCCTGGAGTGGGGAGGGAATGGGGATTTTGCAGTATCCTTCCCCTGGAGTGGGGAGGGAATGGGGATTTTGCAGTATCCTTCCCCTGCCACACCCACCAAGCCACGCCCACCAAGCCACACCACACCACACCCACCAAGCCATGCCCACAGAACTGGTAGTAAAAAAAATTGGATTTCACCACTGATCTAAACATCTGGCTGACTGTGCAACCAAACACAGTGATAATAATAAAACCTAAACAGAGACAGAAGCAGAATAGAAGCAATTAAAATCTGATCTTTGTTGTTTCTGGGTTCTTATATACTTACAAAAGAAATAAATGACACAGGAACTGATTATTCCAAGCAAAAAGTTTATTTAGAAAAATGGAAAGAAATAAAGGTCTACTCATGTTAAGGATCCTTATAGGATTAATGTGCTTGAGCAAGATACATTACTGATTGACTTATTTCCATTAATAGCAACAAGACATCTCTGATCCATAAGCCACATTTGTTCTTGGTGAGAGCTATCTGTGGCCTTCCTATTTTTCATCTCCTTCAACACTTCCAAAAGAATTCCTCTAAATCAAGATATTATTTTCTATTCTTTGCCACCACACTTATACAGTAGCAGGCAAATGTTCTGGATCTCACCTCTGTTCTCAATTCTGGTTCTATGATATGCCTGAGTCTCAGATACATAGAATTAGCATGCTTCCAGGACTTTTAAACATGCATTTAGCAGTCTCCTGAAAAAGCGTTTTTAAATGTGTTTTTAAAAGAAAGGACTAATGCTGCAATTGATTTAAACAGAGAGAAAGAGCCTGCTTCTGCCAACTCGGTTTTGCTGATTCTGTTACCAATGAATGCATTATAGGTGTGGTGTTGTGTTGTTAACAAGAGATTTTATGTGGTCATGCTTAAATTGCTGTTATTACTTTGGGGAGAGCAGTATCATTTTGTATATTACATGGGCTGCTTCCAGGTGCTGGTAGTCACAGTTGCTGATATTCCCTGGAGCATATCAGAGCCGAGGTGGCGCAGTGGTTAGAGTGCAGTACTGCAGGCTACTTCAGTTCAAATCTCACCGGCTCAAGGTTGACTCAGCCTTCCATCCTTCTGAGGTGGGTAAAATGAGGACCCAGATTGTTGGGGGCAATATGCTGATTCTGTGAACCGCTTAGAGAGGGCTGCAAAGCACTGTAAAGCGGTATATAAGTCTAAGTGCTATTGCTATTGCTAGTTTGAGGTATATGGGAACTGGCTTGAAATTGACAAGACTTCTACTTGTCTTCTCTGAAGAAGTGATAGAAGATCTCCCAGTGTTCCTTTCAGTATGCTAATGAGCAGCCACGACTTTTTGGGAAAGGGGGGCATTGTTAGTGATCTTCTGGAAGTCTGCTAAACCCATGTCAAAAAAAAAATTATGAGAAGTTGATGGAGCTGAAAAGGGAAGTAGGACAGAGTGGATCATTCAATGAGCAGGAAGAACTCTTTCCAATCTTCCTTCACTCCTACAATCTGTCAACCATATTATTTTTGGCCATACATTTAACAGTCTTCCAGAATTTTGCTAAATCCATGTTCAGAAATAGCCTGAACAAGAAGTCTCCAGCATGGATAACTTCCACGTCAGCAACCTGTTCATTCAGGCAACCTGAAGGCTGGCTAAAGGCTTTGGTCCAGATAGCCATCCAAGTCACCCAAGCTCATTCCATTACATGCTAAAGTCAGTGATTAGTAGTTGATTTTGCTGCCAACAGATAACACTGGGAGGGAGATGAAATACAACCCACCAATTCCTGCTTTAACTTGACCTATATTAAAATTGTAAGAACGTCACTAGTTGCTGACATTGCTCAGCTATCAGAGCAGTACAAATTATGCTAGGATACTTTTCGGCCAACTCAGGGAAGGGAGGAATGCATGATAACGTGGCTGCAAAGAAAAGATCATAATCTATTAATTATCCATCAACCATTAACATTAGGTTACTATAATGTAAAAAAGTAATCTTTAGCCAATTGCTACGGAGGAAATTCAAAGGGGATATAAATCTCATCTGTGAAAATATAAATATCTTCAGTTTTAGTTCAGAAGGTCTTGTATGCATGTCAGAACTCAAAAACTCGCCTTGAGCCAGCACAAAATGCCAGATGGATCATGGATACTGACCAGAGGTGGGTTTCAAAATTTTTACTACTGGTTTTGTGGGCGTGGCTTGGTGGGCGTGGCTTGGCTTGGTGGGCATGGCAGGGGAAGGATACTGTAAAATCTCCATTCCCACCCCACTCCAGGGGAAGGTTACTGCAAAATCCCCATTTCCTCCCGATTAGCTGGGACTCGGGAGGCAGAGAATAGATGGGGGCAGGGCCAGTCAGAGATGGTATTTACCGGTTCTCCGAACTACTCAAAATTTCCGCTACCGGTTCTCCAGAACTGGTCAGAACCTGCTGAAACCCACCTCTGATACTGACCAAAGCCAGAAGATGGCAATGTAGTTCACTTTCTAGCTGAACATCTAGCATTCCTGCTTCCAATTTCTCCCTAATAAACTTTTCTCTTCTTTCACTTTCCTGATTTAGCTGGATCATTCCAATTCACCTACATTACAAAAGAACTACAAATACCCCATCATAATCCCCAGTGCCACTTCTCTTACAAAAAGTTTCCTGCTCTCTAGTTTATTGACATTCCATTTAAGATCCTGTAGCCCCACAGCATATAATGGGCTTGCCAGTTGGCTTTAGCATTGGATTATTCAGCATGCCCCTGATGAGACAGTTATAATTTCTGGGGTGAGTCATGTATAGCTCATCACAAAAATATGACACCAACCTTGTGCTCTTGGCAGTCATTACATGCATGAATTGCCACATTTATGCTTCTCAGTGGAATGCAAAGTGAATTCATTGGTTTTATGAAAATGGAACATGCAGCACAAGGGATGTGATCCACTGATACTGCCTTGCATAAGCATGTGGTGTTCTCCCATAGCTAAATGCAGCCTTTCCTTACCTCCCACCTGCCATTTTCAATGTTCATCACAAGTTCTGATAAAAGCAGTACTGTTCATGTTATATTTTTATTTCTGTTAAACCTTTATGGACTTTCTGCTAGCACCAATACCGAAAATATGTTTAATGGATTTCTCTATAAATAAAGGATAGGATATGGGGTGACTTAGAGTGGGTGAAGGCTCATTGAATTTGTTTATATTTGTGATGAAGGTTGGAAGTAATTTCTTTATGTATTGCTTTTTTATTAAATCCTTTTTTCTTTCTTTTTCCTTGCACCTTTTACTCTTTCTTTCTTTCTTTCTTTCTTTCTTTCTTTCTTTCTTTCTTTCTTTCTTTCTTTCTTTCTTTCTTTCTTTCTTTCTTTCTTTCTTTCTTTCTTTTCTCTTTCTTTAAGTTATTTTGCATTCAATGTTATATTATAATCACAATTCTTAATAAAAATATCTCTCCGTGTATATCTCAGTACTGCTTAGTACTCTGGTTGATAGCTAGGTATTTAAATAAGTTAGATGTGGACATATTAAACAGCAGCTTACAAATGGATAGGACAGGAAGCAATCAAACAGTGCAATTATATAGTACACATATTAAACAAGTAGTAGCACCTAGCAATTTTCATGGCTCTAAAAAAAATTAAGCTGGGTGATATCTTGGATGTGAGATCACTAGGGTAACAATCTTGAGAAGTAATCTAGGCAAGGAAATTGAAAAAAAAAATTCCACAGGAAGGAAACAGAAAATTACTATTCTTTTTGTTGCTAAATAGGCTACATGGATGTATCTGCATAGATACAAGGAAAGGCTCTATCTTACTATGTCAAGAAAAAAGGTCTTTAACATTTAAGATAGCTTTAATGCAAGGTTGCTTTTTTCCTGTTGTCCACCATTGCCATCTGGATACTTGGGGCTATAATTCTTTGAACATTGGCCATGATGCCAGGGGCTGGTGAGTTGTAGTCGAAAATGTTTGGAAGGCATCTGGTTGTCTAACCTTAATGTAGTACAAGAAATGTTGTACTTCGATCTGGAGAAACCTTAGAATAGATCTTGCTGAGTTACAAGCCATGCTGTGTACCCTTGTACAAAGTATTGGCTTCCTCCTTTTTTCCACTGCCTTTCATTCTGTATTGATTCCTGGTGATCATATGGACAAGTTCCTGAGGTTTTCTAGACAGCATTTTCAGAAGCAGTTTGCTATTGCACACACACACACACACACACACACACACACACACACACACACACACACACAGAGAGAGAGAGAGAGAGAGAGCTAAAAGTCTTCCTCCTTGGATCCCTCAGAATGAAATGGATTTACACTGCTTTGGCTGCCTTAAACTACTTGGGGAAAGGATGGAGTACAAATCATTGAGTCTCCCTGCCCATTGCTCGGGTAGAACATGGTGCTATGAAACATTTGTCCTCATCCAAACATTACTGGATTAAGTTAGTGCTATTCCCATTTCACAGATCATGGACTGGGCTGAAGGTTAAACTATATCTGCAATGACAGTTGACAAATGTTTCGTTTTCAAGTCTGTTCCATTCTTACGTAAACTGGGAGTGGTGAGGTTGGTTTATTTCAGCACCAAGAGAGGATGGAAATGAGCACCAAGGGAGAGAAGGCACAGAACTCTTACAATCCTTACTTCCTAGTCCAGTTCCTTTCCTTCCTTTGTGGGTCATGTCTACTATCTAGGATATCTGAGATTACAGAGAGACATGATACAGAAGGATGAAAGGTTTCAATGCCAAGTTCTAAAATACCCTCTTTATTCTTAAAATCATTTCCTTCTCCTTACTTTATATTAGAATAGAATAGAATAACAGAGTTGGAAGGGACCTTGGAGGTCTTCTAGTCCAACCCCCTGCTTAGGCAGGAAACCCTACACCACTTCAGAGAAATGGTTATCCAATTTCTTCTTCAAAACTTCCAGTGTTGGATATTGACAAAGTGGATCAAGTGATGCCCCCCCCAATACATAATCAGTTCTGCTTGGCTCTATCACCCAACTGATCTACTGCAGAAGTGGAAATTGGTACCAAGGTTTTGCTGAAGTAGCTTAAAGATCTAGCTTTTGAACTGGTGCCATTCTCTCTCCCTTCCCACCTCTTTTTCTGCATATATGCATATGCATGTGTGGCCATGCGTGTGTATAATAGACACACCGGTGCACCACACACACATTTCATTCCATTTGTCAGGTTTCAAAATTGTTAGCATGAAGTAGCTGGATTATTTCAAAGTGCAAGGAAGCTCGTTCTTCTCCCTGACAACGTTGAGCACTTTCTATCTTCCCCCTGCTCCTGGCTAGTCTCCGCGCAGGATTCTCATGCTAAATGAATCTGCTCTCTTTCATTATTCAGCATATTAACTCAAGGTCATGCTATGCAGACATTTGAAAGAGGTGACAGTCAACCTGTCAGTCACAGTTATGCTCAGAGGCAGATTGAAAGGAATTTCCGGCTAATGGTGTGAGGATGTTAGTCACAGACCGCTTGAGAGAGCAAGTTCACATATATGTATGGAAGCCACGGCAGAAGTAGGGACAGCTGTACAAAGTTGCAAGGGAACAGATCAGAAGGGAATGCTGGAAAATGTTCTGTAAGCCAGGGGTCTCCAACCTTGGCAACTTTAAGACTTGTGGACTTCAACTCCCAGCAAAGCTGGCTGAGGAATTCTAGGACCTGAAGTCCACAAGTCTTAAAGTTGCCAAGGTTGGAGACCCCTGCTGTAAGCAACATCTCTCTGGCCCTGGGGAATAAATGAATGCCCTACAAAAGAGATGCTAATTGGTGTCCTGGTTGCGAAGGAGAAAAGTTCTTTTATCCTTTTTATTCCGCTAACCCAGTGGTTCTCAACCTTCCTAATACCGCAACCCCTGCCCCGCTGCCACGACCCCCGCCCCCTCCCCGCGCATGCGTGTTGCCAGTCACCAAGATGGCGGGCTAGCATGCGCTTAGGCGACCCCTGTGAAAGGGTCGTTCGACCCCCAAAGGGGTCGCGACCCACAGGTTGAGAACCGCTGCTCTAACCTATCCAAATGTTCTTGTTTCAAAATCTCTGTTCAGCAAACTAGCTTCTCTTTGGTTTGGACACATATTGAAAAAGGAAGATATTGCTGATGGCATACAAGTATGTATCTAGATGTTAAGTTTTGCTAAACCGAATCACATCCTTCCCTATTGTGTGTGCCTAGCATCGGTTCATCAGAAGTATATATTGTTTCTGCATATGGAGATTCCATTTTCTGCTAAAGAGGTTGACTAGCTGCATTTATTTATTTATTTACACTTTTTAAAAGCATAATCCTGCCTTTTCTTTTCCAAGGATATTTAGCATGGCTAAAATACACAAGTCTGAATGTTTTTCTTTGAAGAACCATGGGAAATCCACGGAAATCCACAACTTCACAACATGCTGCCTTATTTATTCACACTTCTAATTGTCTGAAAAATCTGCCCTTTTTGACCTTTAATCAGTCTTCTTTCTTAGTTTTAATCTGTTGTACTATTGCTGTACACAGATTAGTATATTACAAACTGTCAATTATTATTCCTTAAAACTCTTAGTTGATTGAGCAGAATTTTTGAGAATAGGTAGTTTTCATTGTATGACCACAATTAAGCCAATAATTTTGGTTGTAAGTCCCTTGACTGTAAGTCAAGTTGTCATTTGACCGAACTCAATTTTAAAACTATTTTTAATGAAAGTTGTTTAGTGAGTCACCATGATTGTTAAACAAATCACATGGTCATAAGTCCAAATCCAATTTATCCAATGGGCATCTTTTGCTGTTTTCTGCTAGAAATCATGTGACCATGGGATCCTGCAATTAGTCATAAATGTGACCTGTCTAGATGACCAGACTGAGCCTGAGGGCAGGGTCAAACACGTCATCAGTTTGGAGTCTCTACACCATCAGAAGAGACCTAAGACCAGCCCCCCTTTAAGTCCATTGACTCTTATCTGGCACCAATTCATGCTGACCATTAGTAGATCAAATTCTAGTGTATTGGTAGCATGAAATAAATGTGTAGTATTTTGCAATGCTATCCTGGTTCCTGATTTCTTGCACCTGACAATCTGGTTGCCAAGTGCCCAAAATGCAATCACTTGATTGTGGAGCGGGGCAGAGGGGAGGTGTAAGGCAGTTGTAACTTCAAGAACAGGTCATAAATAACTTTTTCAAGTCTGATAGAAAATCATACACATTTTCTTCTTGCATATTCCTTCATTAGTGTAATTTTTCTCTCTATTATGTCTTTTCCATTGAAATAAGTGGCCCAATCACTAGGAGCATGTGTGAAATACTATAATCATTTTTGCATTACATTTTAATGGATTAGTTTGTCACCTTGCATGAAAAATAAATTGATTTATTGGTTCATTTCAGATGCTGGTTTATTGGGATCACTTTCTTCTGTGAGGCCTGAGGGCCCCTTTGACCTCCCTACAAATTCAATGGAATGTTAAACACGTACATGTTTTGCAAAAAGCAGAGAGTATCGGGAGGCATGGAGAAGGATTTTGCCCCTTCCCTTCCTGTTACAATTTTGAAATAAATTCCTTTCCTTAATAGAGTAAGAAAGTCTATTTCTCTAATATCAAATAGTATGACAACATTTCTTAATTACAGAAAGCTGACAGAGCTTTGGGAAGGATGAAATATGAGTTCTGTATATTTCCTACTGAAGAGCTCCAAGTACACAAAGCTGGAGAATCAGGGCTCAGACTCAGTCTAAGGACACTGTCCACATCTCCTCTGTTACCATAAAGCCGTGATGGCGAACCTATGGCACGCATGTCACAGGTGGCATGTGGAGCCATATCTGAGGGCACGTGAGGCTTTGCCCTATGTCAGCTCCAGCGCGCATGTGTGCGCTGGCCAGCTGATTCTCAGCCTTCCAGAGGGCGGGGCGAGGCCGTTTTCACCCTCCCCAGGCTTCAGGAAAGCCTCCGGAGCCTGTGGATGGCAAAAAATGGCCCAATGGGCCTACCGGACGTCTGGAGGCTTCAGTGAGGCCTGCGCGCATGCGTGGGGGGGGCGCAGCATTATGGGTGTGGGCACGCCCACGCGCTATCACGTGCACGCACACCCTTTTGGCACCCGAGCAAAAAAAAGTTTGCCATCACTGCCATAAAGGATATAAATTTGTTGTTTAAATGTGTGCACTGAGGGACTTAGTTAAAAAAAATAAACACACCTATAAGAATGTAGAACTATATCTCAGATATGCCTTTGCAGAGGCAAAAATGGCTCTTTTGCCACAAGTGATTTTTTTTTATCAAAAGGGAAAATATCAGGCAACTCTGCAGAACAGAATCCCTGAAGAGACAAACAGTCTGATGAAGTTAGTGTTGACTGTACTCACAAATTCATCCTAAATTTCTTTTTTTCCCCCTATCAGCCACACAGGTGAAAAACATGCCTGTTGAATACATCAGTGCTTTCCTTTGAATGGCTGAGGACATTTGCATTACTCTCATCTCATTAAGATATTTATGGCAACGTAGGATCTGTACTTGACTCTACCTTGAGCGGGTAATTGTGTGTTGCTAATGTAATGGCTGGAGGTGGTGATCCAAATGGAGGTATAGGAAAGGACGCTGTATGTGACACAAGGACAAGTTGAACAAGTGGAAGAGAAGCGGTACCTGTTTCATTCATGGACAATACTAGAAAAACATCTGGAATTATAAAAACTGCTTGAATTCCTAAAGAAAACACTTTTTCTGAAAGAACAAAAGAATGTATCAGTGGAAAGTGATATTAGATGTCATCTAGTTCGTGGTTTTGCTCAGGAATCCACCAATCCATCCCCCAAAGGTGGCCATCAAGCCTGTCTTTAAAAATCTCCATGGAGATTCTAGGAGATTTGGTAGCTCCTAGAATCAAGAAATTCATTCATTCATTCATTCATTCATATATATATCACTTGCCTTGTTAGGCAAGGGGCCCGGGTTCTAATCCCAGAAGGGTGTGGCTAGCTGATGAGAGCTAAATAGCTTGAAATAGATCTATACTAGTCTCCCTTTATTTATGTAAAAATATAATATATATATATCTGTCAGCATGTTAGCCCTTGATCTGCTTAATTTCAAAAGAGATCTACCTCTTTTTTTGCATGCACAGTATCAGTTTTTTAAATGTTTGTAGATTGATATTACAATATATCTCCCTTTAAGTCTTCTCTTCTGCTAACTAAATCTGCCAACTGTTCTACCCATTAAGTTATTCCTGCTTGTCTGCCAGTCTCCTCATCAACCTACTAGTCATCCCCTAAACCTACTTCAAAATCTCTTTCCTTTAGGAGTGCCCACTATGGACAATGCTACACATATAGGCTAACATTCTTGAAATAGAGTGGAGTAATTACCTCCAATGATCCTGATGGAATACTGTTAATGTGATCTAAGACTACATTGGTCTTTAACTTCTTTGTTACATTACTTTCTCATGTTATTGATGATCCACAAGTACTTGTAATATACATTGCAAGTAATGTGATTTGCGATCATATTATAAGCAACTGCGTCAGCGGTGAGTTGCTCCCAGTTCGGCCCTGTTCTGCGAACCGGTAGCGGTGGCGGCAGGAGGCTCCGCCCACCCACCCGGGACGTTTCTGCACATGCATGCGCAGAAGCGTCTCTCTCTCTCTCTCGCACGCGTGCTCACAAGCGAACTGGTATCGATGGGGTTTAGAACCCACTACTGAACTGCGTTCTCTTCGCTGATGATGTAAAACTATTCAACACCACCGACAATGCTGCTACCCTACAAAAAGACCTTGACTATGTGTCAGAATAGTCAAACAATTGGCAACTCCAAATCTCAACCAACAAATGCTCTGTTTTACACATTGGCAAAAAAAATCAGAACACAAAATACAAGCTGGGTGGATATGACCTCGTAGATGACCCTCACTATGTCAAGGACCTTGGAGTACTCATCTCAAATGACCTAAGTGCCAGAGCTCACTGTAACAGAAAAAAAAAAAAAAAAGGCATTATTGTTAACCCAATCTTACGTAGCTTCTCCTGTAATATTGAACTGCACACTAGGGCATACAAAACTTTTGCTAGACCAATTCTTGAATACAGCCCATCTGTCTGGAACCCGCACTGCATATCCGATATTAATACAATTGAGAGAGTCCAAAAATATTTCACGAGAAGAGTCCTCCACTCCTCCACTTGCAACAGAACACCTTATGCCACAAGACTTGAAATTTTGGGCTTAGACAACTTAGAACTACGTCGCCTTAGAACCGATCTAAATGTAGTTCATAAAATTATCTGCCACAATGTCCTACCTGTCAATGACTACTTCAGCTTCAACCACAACAATACACGAGCACACAATAGATACAAACTTAATGTAAACCGCTCCAAACTCGACTGCAGAAAATATGACTTCAGCAACAG
>QLTV01003831.1:409396-452865 GCA_003457575.1 Thermophis baileyi | reverse complement strand
CTACTTCATCTTCAAACACAACAATACACTATCACACAATAGATACAAAATTAATTTAAACTGCTCCAAATTCGATTGCAGAAAATACGACTTCAGTAACAGAGTGATCAATGCCTGGAATGCACTACCTGACTCTGTGGTTTCTTCCCCAAACCCCTAAAACTTTAATCTTAGACTGTCTACTGTCTTCCTCATCCCATTCCTAAGAGGTCTTTAAGGGGCGTGCATAAGCACACCAGCGTGCCTACCGTCCCTGTCCTAATATTCCCTTTTATTCATATCCATTTCATGTATTCACAATCATGTTTATACTTATATCTGTTATCTAATACATGCTTGACGAAATAAATAAAATAAAATAAAATACTCGGAGAACATTCTCATACACAGTCCACCAAACCAGGTTTCCTGTTGCTTGAACATACTTAACAGTTAAGAGTTACTTTGTCAGTTATATAGTTATACACTAACATCATTGGACAATTACAAAACAATTCTATATAGGTCTACTCAGGAAACTATTTAGTGAAATACATTATCATGTAAGATTACATAGGGCTTCAGCCACAATTTATTGGAAATAAACTTCACTGAACACAACAAAGCATATCTTTTGTGTATTATTGTTCTTGTATCTTTAGGATAATAAAGTAGGTTAATAAAGTTGCTGTTTCGTTTTATCCAAAACTGAATTTCAGTTGGAAATAATTTTCAGAACTATATCTAACTTTTAGTGCTTTCTGGGAAGAGCACCACAACCAACTTCAGAACGGTAGGCAACACCAGATTCATATTACACATTTCTTTTGTGACCTTTACAAGCTGTCCATTGCCTTTTGAACCTACTTAAAGCTTTGGTTGCTGATTTACAGCGCCTTAAATGGCTTAGGTCCAATTATTTCCAGGAACATTTTTTTCTGGTATGTGTCAGCTCAGTCATTAAAATCTGTTCAAGGCAGTTTATCTGTTATGATGTTTTTGATATGAGGCTCTCTCTTTTCAGAAGTTTTCTGACATCTTCAGGATTGTAATTTTGTTTTTTATTTATGACACAGCTCTCCACCTAAACAACAGATGTTTTGCTGTTGATCTGTCTATGGTTTGATCATACTAGTTTCACTATATATTTTGCTCTTTAATGTTACCGACAGTTTTGTTAGTTCTTTATGAATGACTATGTCTAAACCCATCAAAAAGCTTTATTGCAAGATCTGGAATGGAAAACTACAGTGTTCATGAAATTTGTGGAGCTTTTTAATGAGACAATGCTTATTTGTTTTCTTTGCTACCTGGCATAAACCTTTGGTCCTATTCTTATAGTTTATTTTGAAAAGAAAAATACAATGTAAAGTACATTTTCCTTGACTACAAGGTACAGTTATGTTACAAATGAAATCTTGCCACATCAGCTATCCTGAAAGCAGCTATTCCCTATTTTAAAATGAGATTACATTTGTATGAGTTTAGCTAAGAATTGCTCATGTGTAAACGTTAAGTATATTGCAAGTGATGTGGAAATATAATGATACTTAGATATGCTGATATAAATAGATATATTGAGATAAAGATATATATAGAGAGAGCGTATGTGAGTCAGGAAATTTTGCATTTAGCTTACATCTGATAGTTTTGGATTTAGTAGCTATTTTCATTAATTTATGTTTCATTAGTTCTATTTATTTATAGTAAAACAGACCAATGAATAAATTCTACATTCAGAAGCTTAATATGAAAAAATAAACTCCATAAACAGAATATAACAACAGTAGGAAGATCTCAAGCTTATAAGATCTACCAGAAATTCAGAAATTAAAATTATAATATCTTGAAAACTGAACAACCCCTCTTTCTAATTTTATGCTGAGTTTTTTCCCCCTATTTTTTTACATTATTTGTTCATTGATAAAATAAGAATTATGTTGTGAACTACTAAACAGTATTATGTGATGTGCAGGTAAATTTTGGTGTTGTGAACATTAACCATATCAAAAAAACATATTTATAAAATGTATAGGTCACACAATTTTTCTTATATAATGAAAAATATTTATTTTATTTCTTAGATCATGGTAGTACATCATTTGCCTTGGGGCACTGGAAGGTAATGCTAAGAATCTTTAATATATGACAAAGAAATATTAAGTTTATTTATTTAATAGAATTTCTTACCCCCTTTAAAAAAAGAATGTTAATTTGTTATAATTAAAATTTGAAACTAGAATTAATAACTGCAGAAAATGGAAAAGTGATTCCCCCCCCCTTTCAATTTATAAATAGTTGTCAAAAATGAATTTAGACCACAGCTACATCTGGTCATCCTTCTTAAGTTTCTTAAATTCTATTTTTCCATGTATTGCAATCTTCTCTAAGAATCAAAGACAATAAGAAAGAAATTTCAGAACAAATCGTTCTGTCAGTAATCTTACCTTTTCATTTCAAATATCTCCCGTGATGGTTTCTTTGGGTATTACACAAAAATACAGCTATGGAAGAAATTGAGGACAGGAAAGAAACAAAAGGAAACTTTTTTTTTGGCTTTTCTACTTGCTCTCAAATGCAAATAATTCAATTTGCTTCTTTTAACAGTATTGCAGTTCATTTTACAAACTGTGTATATGTCTTAAAGACAATATTTCTGTCTACCTTCATTTTTCCTGGAAGAAGGTAATGGTAAATCATGTTTTTGCTAGGAAAAGTATCACGGTGATCTCTGTGCCACCACTGGAAGCCAGTTTGATTTAGGAATACTTTATTTTCACTTTCCAATTTCTTTGAACAATTTTGATTAAAATAAAAGGCAATATATTTGTTGGGAATTAGCAATGGTGAACAGTCTTATAGTCCGAGAACTTTAAGGGTCCAATTTTTATGCACTTTATGGGGTTGATGTTGTTAATAGCAGAACTATGATACAAAATTATACTGCAAAACAAATTTGCTTACTTTACACATAATGTCAGGTGTGCTTCCATTCAAAATCCAGGAAAGAAAAACTCCAACTCCATGATGATAGAGAAGAGTACTTTTACTGAATGAGAACTGATAGCGACATAATGAAAGCAAGATCTGAGGCAAAAACGCGTGTAAAAGCATGTAGAAATAATCCCAAATCCCTCCCCTCATAACCCCCCCCGGGTTATTCATCCAATCCCGGTGCCCCCCAGGTGTCATGTGGGCACGTCTTCGAACGGAGCCTCCGCAGATGGCCGTTGACCTTGACCAGGCTGTAAACATGTCCATCCAGCCCGGCCGTTCGTGGTGAGAACTCCCCTCCCTAAACTCCTTATCAGACACATGTAGAGACATCTCCAGCACAACTTCCCCCCTCCTACCAAAAACAAGCCTTCCCCCCTCGGCCCTCCTGCATTAGGGACGTTAGTCCTAGGGAAACACAACATACAGAAAAAATACAAAAATATGTAAATACAATAACAAAACCACATTTACGGTTTATCAGGGTATTTGGCACAGAACAACTGAATCAGTCTAGGGGCTCTGATATCTCGTTCATTCACCCATTCAGAATGAGAGGAAGGGAAGTGCTTCCAGGCTACCAAATACTGTACTTTGCCCCTATGTTTTCTAGAGTCAAGGATTTCTTTAACTTCAGAATGCTGTTCACCTTCAATAAGCAAAGGCACGGGGGGAGAGGCCTGGGTTGGCCAAAGGGAAGAGGTCTGTTCGGGCTTCAAAAGGCTGACCTGGAAAACAGGGTGAATCCTCCTAAGGGTTTTTGGTAGTTCCAATTGTACAGCCACCGGGTTTACAATTTTCACAATGGGAAAGGGTCCTACATACTTAGGGCCAAGTTTCTTTGACTTCTGTGTGGTCTGTAAGTACTTAGCCAATAGAAAAACCCTATCACCGATTTGGTATTTCCTTAGTTTTACCCGTTTCTTGACAGCCTGTTTTTTATGGGTTTGGTGAGCTTCATCTAATGCTTTGCAAGTCACGGGCCAGATTACTTGAAGTTGTTCAATCCACTCCCATAGAGAGGGAATCTGAGGTTTCTCCTGAGGTAGTTCAGGGATGGGTACAAAGTCCTGGCCATAGACCACCCTGAATGGGGTAAACCCCATACTACTATGAACAGAGTTATTGTAAGCAACCTCAGAGAAAGGAAGCAAGTCAGCCCAATTATCTTGCTGGTAATTAACGTAACACCTGAGGTATTGTTCCAGGACTGAGTTAGTCCGTTCACACACCCCATTGGTTTGGGGATGGTGGGCAGAGCTTAAGCCCTGGGCGGAGTCTAACAAAGCGAGGAACTCCTTCCAAAACTGGGAGGTGAATTGGACTCCCCTATCCGAGATTATTCATTCAGGGACACCATGTAACCTGTACACATGTTGAATAAATAATTTAGCCAACATCTTTGAAGATGGGATCTTGGAGCAAGGCACAAAATGGACCTGTTTAGAGAACTAGTCTGTGATTACCCAAATGACAGTATTACCCCCGCTCTCAGGTAACTCAACAATGAAGTCCATGGATATTTGTTTCCAGGGGGGCCCTGGTCTAGCAACATTTTGAAGTAACCCCTGTGGTTTGCCAGATGGCCCTTTTGCGGCAGCACATACGGAGCAACTAGCCACATAAACCTCAATGTCCTTTTTCAATGATGGCCACCAAAATTGCCTTTTAACTAAGTGTAAAGTTTTCACAAACCCAAAATGACCTGCTGCCTTTGAATCATGGGCCTTTTGGAGCACCAGCTCCCTAAGAAGAGCTGGGACGTAGAGCTTGGCCCCCACCCAGGCGAGGCCATCGCAAATGGTACACTCATTTGAGTGACAAAAAAAACATTCATCCGTTTTTAACGCTTCTGTGAGCTGAGAGTTTAGGTCAGCCGAAAGGTCCCAGTCCATCTTCTTTTGGGGCCTGGTGACTACTGGAACTGCTAGTTGTTTGGAAGGAATCACGGGTCGGATTATCTCCTGCCAGGTGCTGTTATATTGGGGCAACCTAGACAAGGCATCAGCCATAAAGTTCCTCCCCCCAATACGACAGAGAAAAAAAACAAGAATATGTAAATGCATTAACAAACACACATTTATGATTTATCAGGGTATTTGGAATGGAACAACTGAATTAATCTAGGGGCTCTGATATCTCGTTCATTCAACCATTCAGAATGCGAGGAAGGGCAGTGTTTCCAGGCAACCAGATATTGTACTTTGCCCCTATGTCTTGGAAATGTCTCCAAGTCAGTAGGGCCCAACGGACAGCAAAAGCTTCCTTCTCCCAAATTGCCCACCTCCTTTCGGTTTCAGTTAATTTATGGGAGGTGTAAGCATAGGGTTGTAGAGCCTCATCAGCATTCGCTTGCAGTAGTACTGCTCCGACCGCCACGTCGCTGGCATCTGCTTGAACTACAAAAGGGGTGTCCATGTCGGGGTGCTTAAGGACCAGCTCGGCCGCAAATAGTCGCTTGAGCTTTTCAAAAGCCGCCTGGCACTCCATGGTCCACTCCAAGGGCTGACTAGGTTTAGGCTTGGCCTCCCCTTTTGTTTTGAGGAGGTTGGTGATTGGTAGCGCAATCTGAGCAAAAGAGGGGATGAACTGCCAGTAAAAGTTGGCAAAGCCTAGGAAACTTTGAAGCTGTTTACGGGTGTGTGGGGCTGCCCACTACATGACTGCTCGAACCTTCTCGGGATCCATTTCAATACCCTCATGCTATATGCGGTAACCCAAATAGTCAATTTTACTCTGGTGGATCTCGCATTTTGACAAGTGTTCATGGAGTACTTCATTAATCAGTTGCATGAACACTGCTGGCGCCCCCTGTAGACCAAACGGGAGCACCCAAAACTGGAAACAACCTAGAGGGCAGTTAAAAGCAGTTTTCCACTCGTCCTCTTCTTTAATTCGGACTCGGTAGTAGGCCTCTCTTAAGTCCAGTTTGGTGAAAATTTTCCCCTTGGCTAGATGGGCTAGCATGTCCTTTATAAGGGGCAACATTCTCAATGCAAATGGCATTCAGGTTCTTATAGTCCACACATAAGCGAAGAGAGCCATCTTTCTTCTCTCAGAAGAGCACCGGGGCAGCCACTCGTGGCCTAGCAGGTTGGATGAAACCTCGTTTCAGGTTTTTGTCAATGAAGTTTCGCAGCTCCTCAAGCTCGCGAACACTTTTAAACACCCAGATAACAGTGCTATTAAAAGGCAAAAACATACATGCATTTGGAATGTCACATTCAGAGAGTTTTCAGAGGAAGTTTTCAGATCAATGTTTTCAGAGGGAGTTTTCAGATCAATGAGAATTGTGAATTGCCTAATTGTTTTTTCCTCCCTGTCAGAATATGTTTCTGAACAGCAACAACGGTAAAAACTGGCCAGACATCTATAAGCCGTTCAAAATAGGAAAGGTCAGGAAACAGGAACAGCGAGTGTTTGAAGAATGTTCTTTACTGTTTCTTGAAAGCTTGTCAAAGTTTCACTCTAGTTCATACTATACCAGTGATGGTAAACTTTTTGGACTCAGGATGTAAAAAAAAAATTAAAAATGCCTAAGTTGACTCTGCCCCCCCCTCTCTCACACACACAGACACACCAGAGGTGGGTTCCTGCCGGTTTGGACCGGTTCTTTAGAACCAGTAGTGGGAATTTCCCCATGCTCGCTGAACCGGTAGCGATGGCCGGCTGGACACACCCCCGAACCAGCTCTTTCAATGGTGCCATAGGCGCCGCCATCTTGTTTTTCACTTCTGCACATGCGCAGAAGCTGGATTTTCAGCACTGTGCATGTGCGCGTGAAGTGCGCACATGGCCTCACGGCGCAGTAGGAAGCAAACTGGCAGCAAGGTAAGTCAGAACCCACCCCTGACCAACAAGCTATATAGAGCTATTGTGGTGCAGTGGTTAGAATGCAGTACTGCAGGCTAATTCTGCTGACTGCCAAGTGCCAGCACTTCAGCAGTTCAAATCTCACCGGCTCAAGGTTGACTTAGCCTTCCATTCCTCCCGAGGTGGGTAAAATGAGGACCCAGATTGTTGGGGGTAAATACGCTGACTCTGTAAACCGCTTAGAGAGGACTGTAAAGCACTGTGAAGCAGTATATAAGTCTAAGTGCTATTGCTATCCCATGGCAGCCCTCAAGAAATCACTTTGCAATTCAGCAATGAAAAATCTTTCCAATCTTGTCTGCAGACTTTCCAACCCTGAGGAACATCAAGTTCGGTGCCAGGTGGACAGGACGATATTGCCACGCCACAGTCGGTTCTTGGTCCTCTGGATCCATGGGTGGCTGTGCGGGACTCGGGCAAGCCACAACAGAACCCACCCCTGAGACATACACACACAAGAATTAGCTATATCTCCCCCCTCCAACTCTCGCTGTCATCCTCTGGCACTGAGTCCCCCTCGGTATCTGACTCAGGTACCAGGTGCACAGGATGATATCGCCACGCCTCAGTCGGCGCTTGCTCCTCTGGATCCATGGGCGGCTGCGCGGGACTCGGGCAAGCCACAACAAATTGATTTGAATGTCTGAGCCATCGATGAATGTGATAGAGAGGACTTGCCTGCCCTTTTATCATACAAAGTCAGTTAAAGGTGTAGCTCGAGAGTAGAGATTCAGGCTAAGTGGCCACACGCTTAGACTATTTAAGCCCTGACCACGCTGAGCCTTGTTGCAGGAAACAACGTTTATTATTACTCTTGATCTTTGTGACTCCAGTCTGCTCGGTTCTTGTTCCAGTACAAGTATTGTTTCCTGCATTCCTAGCTCTGGGAGTATTGCCATATACAGTAAGACCTGCTCATTATCTCTTGGACTCTGGCCAGCTGATAAGACTGTACATTAACAGCGGGGGTTTGAAAAAGACTCTTCTGCCTTTATTTTGTTTTCAACAGCTCCTAAGAAGTTATTAGGAGACCTTTATTATTAGTAAACGAACAGTGTTTTGCAGTTTGTGTGTGCGTATTATTGGTGGCTCGTCGCTGGGGCAGAACAGGCACATCTAGGCCATCCTAGACCTAGACAGCAGCACTTGGTGGCAGCACTAAAGTTGGTGGCTGGCCTAAAGTTGAGGCCCAGGCATGGACTTTAGGAAACAGTCTGATTGCCCTCATGGCCCAATGCTCTCCAGGATCTGTCACACATTGCTTACCTTCTTTCTGTTGACAGCTCCCTGTGGTCTACCTGAGGTTGCTCTGGGTTGCATGAGGCCTTCATTCTTGAAGTGGTTTTGGAGTATGCTCTTCCACAGCTTATGTAGCCTCCAAAAACTGCACAAAAGCACAGCCCTTTCTCACATAATTTTTAGAGGCACTGGAGGCCATGTGAGGGGTTTTTTTGAGTTTCTTTTTCATGTTTTCTTCTTTTCTGGAAAAATCTTTTTTTTAAAACTTGTTCTCGTAATTGTTTATTCCTTTCCCTAGGGCCAAGTTTACCTATCATCACAACATCTAAGACTTGATTATTCATCTCCTGCCAGACTCTTACTAAGTAGGTCATTAAATATATCCCAGATAAGATAATCCCAAACTATTTGTTGGTCAGTGTGAATTACAGTAGTAATCCATTTGGGGGTGGGGGTTACTTACCTTCCCTCCATACCAACAACCTTGCTTGTGAAATCTTCTTTGCCTAGGAATGGAGGAAAAAATGTGCTCCAGGACATTTCCTCATCAAGAAGTTGCTTTTATGAACTATTCTCAGGTTTTAACTTCCTTATTAGTATGCTTTAGTTAATTAATTCTACACTTTGTTAAGAACAGCTGGTCATTTGTAAGTTTTTCTCACCTTGGCTTTTTAATAAATATTGCCAACTGGAAATTGCAGTTGATTACTTTATTTAGTCAGCAGTTAGTGAAACCTAAAGCACCTGATATATCATTCCGTATCTTAAGGAGATTAAAAATAGTTCAAGGAAAAGATCTTACTCTTTTCAAAATGTATAAGCTGTACATCTGGATCTAGATGACTTGTTGGAAATTAATCTGACAAATAGTGAAAACGTTTCATCTTGTAATCAGAGTTGAAAGTGCAGAATCCCATTTTTCATGAAACAAATTAGAAAGAGTATGTGATGGAGTAAACCAAAATTACAGAGTCCTTCAAGGGCAAAACATCAGTGAAAAGTTGGAATGATTTATAAAAAGATAACATTAAACATTTCTCAGATTTATATATGTTAATACTATTAAAAGCAACAATTGTACAATTTTCGACATTGACTTATCTCACTCTATGATGAATATGTCCTATGAATTCAAATCCAGTTGGTTATCTGGCATTGTGACATCAACCAGTTCACCATATTGCTTTTAACTTGATAGGATCACTAATATAGCTAAACTAAAAAGCAGCAGCTGAATTTATTGGAAGGAAAATGAAACTGAGGCAACAGCAAGAAAAGGAAACAATGCAAACATTTATCATCTGAAATATGTACATTTTCAGAGAGGAACAGTTCAATATACATTGTTAAACAATTATCGAGATGGATAATGCCCTGTATTCAAATATGCTGGAATTCATATTTGAAACTGGCTACAGTTCTGTATCAACTGAAGTATGCACCTCTTAAGACTGGCATAATCATGTGTGTGTGTGTGTGTGTGTGTGTGTGTGTGTGTGTGTGTGTTGTGTATATGGTTCTATATATCCAGTTATATCCAAGCTGTTTGATTGCTCTGCTGTCTCTTTCCCTTCTTACAGAGGTGTGGGGTGGGATCAAAAAAATCAAGATGGTGATTTCTACCACACAAGCTCACCTCTGCAACAAACATAAAAGGTACGGGGCTTTAATTTCATCTTGACTGTTCTGGCCTGTCCCATGGCTAATTTGCCTCCTCAGCTATTTCTCACTTTGCCATTTTCTTCTCTTTATCATCATCATCACTTTCCTTGTTAGTCTTTCTTTCTTTCTTTCTTTCTTTCTTTCTTTCTTTCTTTCTTTCTTTCTTTCTTTCTTTCTTTCTTTCTTTCTTTCTTGGTTTGGTTGGTTTGTGTGTTTGTTTATATTAAATTCATATGCCACCCATCTCTTCATCAAGCAACCCTATTGCTACCAGGAGGCTTAGATCAAACTAAAAATGACAATATAAAACATTAAAACAATAAATATTATCATTAAAATTAACAAAGATAGCTAAGGAAGGAGCAATATACAGTGGGTTGAAGATTGCTCAAGCAGTGAAAATAACTTGACCTTTAGGAAGAAATCACAGTACTTGTCTTTTAACAAGATTTCTTGTTCTAATAAGGCATAGCCAAACTAAAGCTAGATTCTTGTCTCCCCAATTTCTTTCATCCAAATATGATCTTTGACTTTCCAGTTGTTGTGGACTCTGAGGTTTGATCAACCTCAACCAGCGATGGCCAATGGGAAGCAGTGATGTAATATGAAATTAAACAACCCTGTGCCGGGCAAAAGAAACCAGGAGCCAGGATAGAGTTCAGAAAGCACTGTGAGTTTATTCCATGCAACCTATACACAAGAATCTGAACTACTAATGGTCAAGGCAAATTGGTGCCAGATAAGAATCAACCAACTTCAAAAGGGGTGGTGGTGGCTGGACTTAGGTCTCTTTCAGGAGCATAGAGGCTAAACTCATGATGTGTTTAACTCCGCCCTCCAGCTCAGCTCATCTCCTACACCTGCCTTCCCAGTGTACTAAAGAAAGTCATATGTTCTTTGCCCCATCTAAGTAAATTATTGTGTTTAAGTCTTCTTGTTGCTACCAGTGGTCTGAATTCTTAAATGCAAAGGTGATTTGTTTTGGAAAAAAAAGTTATCCTTGTTCATTTCTTCCTGTAGTACTAGTTAGGACTTTGACCAGGACAATACCAGAATTATCCTCAGGAGAAAGCTTTTTCATTCCAAATTAACAAAACATCTATTTTTTTTTAAAAAAATCTTGTTTTATGATATGCTCCATTGGTATTGTAGCATTCTTCCTATGTGGGCATATTTCCTAACACATTATGCAAAAATAAGTCAGGGAAGATGCTGAGGATTGTAATTTTCTAATTTAATTCTGCCATTTCCAGTAATGGAAAGCCATACTCTTTCCATTTATCTTCATAAGTGGCAGATGCATTTCATTAAGACTTCCTTAAATAATTTCTTGTGACATTTGAGGAGTGGGGGGGGGAGAGTGAGGACATCTCCACTTTGCAAGCACACTCGCATCAGTGTTTTGAAAGCTGTTAAAGCCATAAATGATCTGAAGCAGAACATTAAAAAGGTCAAATAAAAAACCATTTGTCTGGTATTTTGAAATGTTGATGCCTGTTGAACAAATTATGAAACAATATAACGTTGCTTTTGATGGAGTAATAGCACACCAATAATGCTTCTATAATGCTGTTTTACTATGAAGGATCTCTCTAGTATTTTGCATTTGAGGCCAAGGAAAATGCTTAGGTGATCACCAACCTAGAGTGGATTCGAAAACTACCATATCTTACTTTCTGGGTTTAACTCCTCTAATTATGGTTGTTTTGTGTTAATTCCAGAAGTCAGGTTTTTTTTCAATCTAATGGCCATGGTTTTTTGTTTTTTTTAAAAAGCTCCTAAAACAGACTGGTGGTAATAGTGATGCAGGGTGAAACAAATATTTTTGTGAAACAAATGCATTTTTTTTTAAAAAAATATTTTGCCAAAATCCAGTTTGTAACTGAATTAATTATTTGATACAGGTAGTCCTCGACTTATGACCACAATTGACCCCAACATTTCTGATGCTAAATGAGATAATTGTTAAGTGAATTTTGCTCATTTTACACCCATTCTTGCCACAGTTGTTAAGTGAATCACTGCAGTTGTTAAGTTAGTAATGCAGTTGTGAAGTGATTCCGGCTTCCCCATTGACTTTGTTTATCAGAAGTTCACAAAAGGGGATCACATGTCCCCGAGGCACTGCAACCATCCTAAATATGAATATGAACCAGTTGCCAAGTGTCTGAATTTTGATCACATGTTCATGATCACATAGGGATGCTGCAATGGTTGTAAGTGTGAAAAATGGTCATAAATCACTTTTTTCAGGGCCATTGTAACTTTGAATGGTTACTAAATGAATGGTTGTAAGTCAAGAACTAACTGTACTGAGTTGGCAGTACAGTCTGAGGTTGCTCTGGAGCCCTAGGAATTGGGCCCTAGGAAGCTACATGTGGCCTCAGGGCCTTAGGTTGTTCATCTGGGTGAAGAAGTGCCTCCCTTTATGATGGCAATGGGTTATCCAAACTGCTGAATTCTGTGTCTGGAATAGCATGGGAATTCCGCCATGATCAGGGATCAGATTAAATTAGAAGACCTCCAAGGCCTCTTTGAAATTCCTACTTCTGCTCCATCAAAGGATCCTGAAGTCAGCATTACTAATGTACATGTATTGTTTATTCTTTTCTGGCCCACTTTTTGTTCTAAATCTGTTGCCAGGTGACTTGAAAGGATAAAACACAATTTAAAGTTTAGTCACATTTAAAGTAGGCCAATGAAATTGATGGTACTTAAGCAGCCATTAAGGCCCATTCCTTTCTTTGAGTCTAGCTTAAGTAGAACCATAACTGAACTGATATTAGTTCTAATGAATTAAAAATAAAACAAAACTATACACCAGAAACATTAGAAGCATTGATCAACATCTAAATAAGAATGCAGCTGTTATTAGGTAATGTTTTTGTGAAAGTCTGCCATTTGGATAGTACCATAAACAAATATCGATGGCATATGTTCTTATCTTCTATATTTTACCCTTATAATGTGAACATTTTCAGGTTTTCTGAAATGTACCATATAAATAGCAAATTATCAGATTGAAGTATTCAACAAGTGTTCAAGTATTCAATAAGAATTTGGAGGGTAGAGAAAAGATATATCAGGCAAATAAGCATATTCAATCAATCAACCTATTTGCTGCCCATCTGGTCTATAAGGACTCTGGGCAGCTTACAACATAAAACTATTTATTACACATTATGTCAATATTGTCAAATATCTTGTTTACCTAGTAAGAAAAAACAGTTTTCTGCAAGAGTGAAAATTGATCTGATTCCTCTATGAACATAAGATCAGTTCCTATCTGATTCTGTAGAATTTTGGTTATGATCTCCTGTGATTCTAGTAGATTCTGAATCTGCTGTCACTGCTGAGAATGGTTTAATGATAAATAGATGGTGTCCAGAACAGATGTAAATCTTTCTAAAAGCAGATGTGATAGACTCATTGTCTTCTGGGCTTCTCTTTAGCCATTACTTTTGCTTGTCATTACAATATACAGTTCCTCAGTGGCTACTTCTGTTTTAAAAAGTAATTTTATTAAAAATTACAATCGCAACAGTAAAAAAACTAATAAAATGTAAAAAAAAACCAACCTAGAAAGTGTAGGGAAGAAAAAGAAAAAGGAAAAAGAATATAGTAAAGAAAAAGAAAAGGAATATTTTAAAAAATGACTTTCCCCTTCATCACAAGTTTAGACAATTTTAGTAACTTATCACCTTTTCTTAAAATACAACAAATGATCTCTTCTTCCCATATCCAATCTCTTACTGTATGTATAAATAAATCCTTAAAGCCTCATTGTTTCAATCCATCAACACCAGAGATAACAACATATCTATTTTAACCTTGATCAACTTTATATTTCTTCCTTTTACTTTTAACAAACTTGATCTTTAGTCCCTTCCAATAATGTCCTAGAACTTGATTTTTCTTTGTCCTTTCTCACAAAATTTTCAAAGCTGTAACAAATCTCTTTTGTAAATCCAATACAAGAAAATTATCCAATTGTTTTCTTGGTTTGTTAGTTGGATATCCCTTTTGATTAGGACATCAGATAGTTTCTTTTGTATGTCCAGTGTAGCAGCTTTTCCATGTCATTCTATAGCCTGTTATTTTTAAATCCACTTTTAAATCAAGTCTCAATCCTGTTAGGTAAGACTTCTTCTTCCTTAACGTATGTTAAACACAGTCCACCTATAGAGGCAAACACTCTTAAAATTAACTTCTGGGTCCATTGCTTAAAATATATATATCAATAAGATCAATGTTAAAATATTTTGCTCCATTCTGAATTAGTAAGTCAAATAGTAAGTTAAGTATTCTTCTCCTTTGATTGTAATCTTTAGTTCCTTCTAATTATCTCTAATGTCCAACCTCCAAAGTCCCATCCTATCATTTTTTAAAAAAAGAATTCAAAGCAAAACCATTTTCCCATAGAAAAGATTCTTTATAATTAATTCCAAAATCTTATTTCAAATCCATCTGTACTCTTAGGCCATTTGTAACTTTGCATAATCAACAGTGTAATGATTCTTTTGCTGCTTATTCCAAAAAAAGATTTATTTAAGTCCTTGTATTTAAAATTTCTGTCATGAAAGATTGGAGGAAACTCACCCAGTGTTATAAAACTTCCTAATAGCAGAAAAGCAGTTAACAAGCAATTTCCAAAAGTGATTAGAAAAAGAAGTACGTGAACCCAGTTTCCTCTTGAAGGCACTTGGTTTGAACAAGATGGCTACTCTTTCATCTGTCAGAGTTCTAAACCCACTAGGAACTTCTATCTCCTCATAAGAGCAACTGATTTGTGAGCAATCTCAAGTCCTCTTCTTGTCCACGGAGGGATTACAAAAAGCTGGTCTACCTGCCAGGTCTTCACTCTGCCATGGCTGTCAGCTGTTTTTGGAGCTCTCTTCAGTTTGCCATTTCTTCCCTGGAGGTTTCCTCAGTGGCTACTCCTTAACGTATCCATGTCAGGGGTGAAATTCAGCAGGTTCTGACAGGTTCTGGAGAACCGGTAGTGGAAATTTTGAGTAGTTCGGAGAACCGGCAAATACCACCTCTGGCTGGCCCCAGAGTGGGGTGGGAATGGAGATTTTGCAATATCCTTCCCCCAGGAGTGGGGAGGGAATGGGGATTTTGCAGTATCCTTCCCCTGGAGTGGGGTGGGAATGGAGATTTTGCAGTATCCTTCCCCTGCCATGCCTACCAAGCCACGCCCACAGAACCGGTAGGGGAAATTTTTGAATTTCACCCCTGATACAAGGTATTTACAATTTCCCAGTATCTAATGTCACTTCCTCTGATACTGAGGTTGACGTGCACAGGCCCTAATACATAATAGTATTGTTTAGTATAAAAACAAGGTGGGAAAGCCTGCAGAGAATTCTAGAATGCTTTCCAGTACTGTAATAATATTTGTATTCCAAATCAGAAGGAGGAGGAACGGGGAGCAGGGGGAGCTTATAATGGAGGAATCTGCAAACATTGTGAACCAGTGCCGAAATGCCTTTTCCACAACAATGCACTGGGAGAATTTGGGGAAACTTTTCCGAAATCACACAGCTCATTTTTAAACTCCATCTTTCTTTTGCTGCTTCTTAACTTGGCACCAGATTTCCTCCCATTCTGTTCAGTTTTTAGAGACATCCTGTTAGATTGGGGGGGGGGGGATAATTTTGTTTCTATAGTCCCAGCAGTTGGTACAACAGAAACAGCCAGCTTAGATTTAATTTAAAGTTTAATTGCAATTCTAAATGCACTTACTGCAAAACACGCAAATTTCTGAGTAGATATAAAATCTAAGAATAGTATTTATCTTTCAAAGTCAAAGATCTGAACAGCAAAACCTAAAAAACGCTTTATATATAAAAAATACACCCAGGAATTTAACTCAAGAATTTTAGAGCTCAATTAGAGAAGATGATTATATACACTTAGATAAGATAACTATTTGGTATTAAAAAATATTAGGCTAGACTGAGATGAATGCTAAATTCTTAATATATTTTTTTCATATTGTGCTTGTATTCTCAGGAAAAGTTGTATTCTGAAAAAGAAAGCTCCATCTTCAATCACCTTTCACAGCTAGGGGGAGACAGAGGATTAATGATCTTTCACTTAACTATCCAATTTTGTCCCCAAGGAAACCCTCCAAAAGTTGTCATTACAAAACATCCTGCTTAAATAAAAAATTTATTTCCTCAGTTGATGTTTTACTCGTTCACCTGCTTTGCAGCTCTGTTTATTTTATTGAATAGCATACAGTATGTTTCCATTTTGGGGGGAAAATATGAACTGGTTTTTTAAAATTAATGATTGCATGCATTTAGCTTCCCTGAATTCCTAAAAGTGAAGTATAGTTGTTGTTGTTTTAAATTAACTAAATGAATAAAGCTTTGTAATAGTAATGGCTGAGCACATTATTTACAGAAACCAAGCGGTAAATTTCCAAATGGTTATAGTGTGATTTTCATTCTATTTGTCTAAATCCATGGTCGTATCACTATTGTATTTTTTTATTACACAATTAACATATGATGACACTTTAACAAGTGGTGGCACTTAACAATTTTTGACAGCTGTTTTTAATAGGTTTTTTTAATTAAAAGGTGTAATAATTAATGCTTTTGTTTCATTGTAATACTGTAGCAGCACTTGATAGTCAGTAGTATAATAGTTTAATAGATAAAAGCAACAAAGCAAAACAGGAAATTATTCCAAAAATAGGCATCTGTTCAGAAAAGCTAAGGGAAGCTTACTTTCTCCTGGAAGAAAGTTTAAAGAATAAACAGGTGAAATTTTTAATTCTGACTTTATCTTATGCTACTTAAGATAGTAATAATATACATTCATTCACTGACTGCTCAGATGATTAAAATGGATATGAGAATCTGCCCGACATTTTTATGTAGACCCTGAAAACAGGGGGAAATATCGATTCCCTTAAAAAATTACCAACAAAACCTGAACATTGTAAGGCAGAGCAGTACAGCTTAAAGACCCTCCTCCTCTCTCAACTGTGCCTGCATTCCACTTCAGCTGAAGTAGCACTTTGTTTGCCTATAGTTCCTTTATACAGGAGCCAACCAGATACCAAGATACTTCAAAGGATTCTATGGGTTTAACAATTTAGCAATCTGATGGAGCCTAGCAGCTTCAAGAAGTAACAAAATGTTTCCCAATCTGATAGCTTTATTATTTATTTCTTTGTTAGATTTATAGCCTCCCTTTCTTCTGTCTACGTGGCATGTCCACCTTCATTTTACCCTACAACCACCCTGTGAGGTAGGTTGGGCTTAGTGAGAGAGACTATCACAAGGTCATTATTCCCATGGATTTCCATTTTGCTCTTTTAAAACATCCTCAATTAATCACCTTTCTACTTAAGCTGGTTGAATTTTTCTGTTGGATTTATTTATTTGTTTGTTTGTTTGTTTGTTTGTTTGTTTGTTTGTTTATTATCAGTGGCTTAAATGTTTTAGTGATTTGCTGGTTCAAATCCCTTTTTTTTGCATTCTGTAATACTTACAATTTTCAGCAGATGGCAGTGCATGGCTACCCTTCTTTAGATTCAGAAGTAAATCAGGCAATGCTGATAAATGCCTGGACCCCCCCCCCCCAAATCTGTAGAATAGAATAGGAATTTTTTAAAAAAAAACACGAGAAGGCAGTGACAAATCACTTCTATTTTTTGCTCAAAATGAGAGGGATGTATTCTTGAAGTCACAAGGGTTCATGCTCAGCTCAAAGGAGACTTTAATATTAGTTTTTTGTATCATCTTTGTAGAAATGTTTATTCCCTTTTTCAGTTTTTAAATGAACAGCCAATACATAAAACCAAAACAAGAAAAAAAACTTTCTTTTCCTTTTCCTGGTTTATTAATCATCTGGAAAACCTCAGTGGTATCATTTCTGGCTCACAACGTACATTGTGGATGACATTCTCTTATCCTAAGTTTTGAATAACTTCTAAATATTCTAGAGTGATTTTTTTTCCATTTCAGCTTCTTTTGCCAACTTGCTTTCCACAATTTCCCTCATTGGAAACACTTTGTTTAATTTCTTGACAGCAATTAAACCCATGTTGAGTTTACTGGAAAAATGACATCCAAGAAAGTCATTCCGTCAATAAATGGTAACCATAGGGACCTAAACTATATTGAACTTCATTGGCAATTTTCCTGTTTATACATAACTATTTGATGATACTGAAAGCTAAACTTACATGTATACCTATGAGAGTTCATCTCTCCCTCCCTCCCTCCCTCCCCCCCCTCTCTCTGACACACACAGGGGTGGGTTCCTCCCAGTTCGGACCGGTTCTCCTGAACTCTCTCCCTCTCTCTCTCTCTCTCTCTCTCTCTCCTCTCTCTTCTCTCTTCTCTCTCTCTCTCTATATATCTCTATCCACCTAGCAACAGTTATTTGAAGGATGTTCTGCAAAGATGATTTTAAGTGCCAACAATGTAGGATGACTTTTTGTTTTTGGGAGTCCATGCATCTCCAGGTTGCCAAGGTTGAGAAACGCTGCTTTATATTATTGACAAATGATAAAATAAATGCTAAGGCTGCACTTGTTTTCAGAAATGGCATTGCTCCAAAAACTTGCATTGATTTTTCCAACATCACTTAGGAACTCCAAGTACCATTGCAGTTAGACTGATTCCTTGTATTTACAAAAGCCCTGCTGTTAAGGAGAAGCTTCTTCTGTTCTATTTATACTCACTCCTGGGAATTTCATTCCAGTTGAATCCAGTGTGATTTGTATTTGATTGAAACATTTAGGTTTGCAGTGTCAGTTGTATTTGCTATGTTCCAATTTCATTTCTATTCTATTCTATTCTATTCTATTCTATTCTATTCTATTCTATTCTATTCTATTCTATTCTGTTTTATATTATATATTTTATAATATATGATTATATCATATTATTTGCCAGCTTTATATGAACATCATACCTATGGCATATGTGTTCTTTATCTCACTCACTTTTGACAGGGCTTTTTCTTAAGATTATTGGTTTTTCTGTGGTTGACTTTTATGCCAACATTATGTTCTTTTGCTTCTTTTTTGACAATTACATGTTCTGACTAGGGTCAAATACAACATTTTTAGAAGCTGAAATAATATCAGTTTGAATTGTGTTTTGCTCTTAAGGAAATGGTATATTTATGAGCTGGAGAAATCACTAGGCCAAAGATTGGTATAAGCATCGAGAAACTGCCAAAAAGGGATTAACTTGAGTCTAACAAATAAAACCAGTTGGCCAAATTTACAGTGTGCAAAGCAAGGAAGGGACAAAGCAAGAAAAGGTTGATTTATTTTTAAACATGATACAAGAATAGGCGTGAAGGAAATATGGTTCCAACCCAGTGGTAGGATTCACATTTTTTTATTATTGGTTCTGTGGGCGTGGCTTGGTGGGCGTGACATGGCTTGGTGGGCGTGGCTTGGTGGGCGTGGCAGGGGAAGGATACTGTAAAATCTCCATTCCCACCCCACTCCAGGGGAAGGTTACTGCAAAATCCCCATTTCCTCCCGATCAGCTGGGACTCGGGAGGCAGAGAATAGATGGGGGTTGAGCCAGTCAGAGGTGGTATTTACCGGTTCTCCAAACTACTCAAAATTTCCACTACCGGTTCTCCGAACTACTCAAAATTTCCACTACCAGTTCTCCGAACTACTCAAAATTTCCACTACCGGTTCTCCAGAACTGGTCAGAACTTGCTGAAACCCACCTCTGTTCCAACCTATGTGGGCTATAGAAAGAAACGTGTGGAAGGGAAAGGAGAAGGACCTGTGAGTACATGTATAGTGACTCTTACTATGCCTGAAGTTTGCATTTTTACTTTAAGAACATGACTGGAAAGAAATCTGCCTTGTCCTGTGCCAGACCATCTGTCCATTTACCATTCTATTTTTGTCTGGAAATTTTGTTTGAAAAACACTGATTTAGCACAATAGAATCTATCTTTACAGGGCTCTCTGAAGTCTCACACACAAAGTCTTTTCCTAGTCCCCTTTCAGGAGAGAAATCTGGGATCTCTGCATCCTCTGTGTGTGCGTGTGTGTGTTTTATTAAAATATATTTTATAGGACTTTAAAATAAAGCTTTATAAGGTAACTGCCAGACCTGTAATGAAAGGCGGGATATAAATAATGTCAGTAAAATAAATTTTAAAAAAAAGTTTTTTAGGAGGAAATACAATCATGATTTCCCTTTAAGAAAGTAAATCACAAGAGAATTGGATGGACCACTCGCTATTTTTTTTAAAAAGCCATCTGAAATTTGATTGGAATAACAAAAGATGAAAGGAACAGTTAACAATGAAAATGAAGCTAATGCATTTACAGGAGTAAACACATCACTGTAAATTCTTACCGATTTCCTTCCAGCAGAAAAGCAAAATTTGTATCACTAAAAGAAGTTTAGCCACCTACTTGGACAAATGAGGAGGCAGCATTAATTCCAGGGTCAGTGGAGTGATATCTCATTTTACTTCCACTGATGGGCTTTACAATCAAAGGCTGCTGTTTATTCACTTCCTGTGCTGTTTTCTTTACTAAACAAAAATTAAATGATTTTTTCCATGAAAATCCTGGAGTGTGGGCACTAAGATAAAATGTGATAAAGCTTCCCATGCTAAAGCTATTTCAGTCATATCTGCTTCATACTACTTCTATGCCATGCATATTATTTTAAAGTAATCTAAAAGTTCAAATCTCTTTTCACAAGAATTTATTTTGCAGTGTAGGATGATTCATCCTAGGATTATCCTATCTGGGATTTCAAAATCTAGATAAGTATTTGGTGGTTGCAAAGAATTCTTGTATCTTTTTGCTGCCAGCCAACTGGCTTCTTGATTTTTGTAATACACATATACAACCTTAATTTATTCCCCCTTTCTTTCCTCCTTTTCTTTCCTCTTTCTGCTCTTTGGTGATTCTTAACTTCCAATATTGCCCTTTTTCACCTTGATTTTCTATTACATTATCCCAGAGTAAGAGAGGTATTGGAGCAGAGATGAATCATTCACTGGTAACCAGATTGCAATAAATCACTTAATTATTTTACACAGATTAAAACTGGGGGCTTCAAGGCAGATTGAATAAAATGTTTGTCCCCATGAAAAAATGTTCAGTATATTGCTCCTGAGCCATACAATTAGTATTCAGGTTTTTACTTAAGAACAGGAATTATACTATGTCAACAAAACCATGAGGCAGGGATGGGGAACTATGACCCTTTTATGACTTGTGGTCTTCAACTCCCAGAATTCCTGAGCCAGCCATGAACCCCCACTTGATAATTTCTCAACATGGCTCTCAGGCTGGCCATCACTCCTTACTTAGATATCCTTCCCTAAATAATGTCTAACCTGGCCTTTTCCTCCTTGCTCTCTTTTATTCCTGTCTCTCCCAAAGTTTCCTGACTTGATTACAGATGGATTACACCCCAAGATTCTGAAGGAACTGGCAGACGTGATCTCATAACCACTGAACTATATCTTTCAAAGATCCCGGAACAATGGGGAACTACTAGAGGAGTGGAAAAGATGTAGTTGCAGTTCCCATCTTCAAAAAAGGGGTGAAAAATAGATCCAGACCTATCAGCCTGACCTTCATATCTGAGAAGATTCTGGAAAAGATAATCAAGCAATGAATCAACAAACATCTAGAGGCAAATGAAGGCATAACCAAAAGCCAACATGGGTTGTCAAAAACAGATCATGCCAGACAAATCTTATTGCATTCTTTGACAAAGTGACAAAATTAGTGGACCAGAGGAATGTTGTGAATATAATTTACTTGGATTTCAATAAGGCAGTTGATAAAGTAGACCACAGCGTACTACTTGATAAGATAGAAAAATGTGGGTTAGACAGCATCACCACCAGATGGATTCGTAACTGGCTGACCAACTGCACTCAACGTGTAGTCCTCAATGGAACTGAATCTACATGGAGGAAAGTATGTAGTGGGGTACCCAAAGGCTCTGTTTTAGGCCCAGTACTCTTCAACATCTTCATCAATGATTTGGATGAGGGGATAGATGGGGAACTCATCAGATTTGCAGATAACACCAAGCTGGCAGGAATAACTAACACTCCAGAAGATAGGCTTAAGATACAGAAGGATCTTGACAGACTTGAACATTGGCCGCTACCTAACAAGTTTTTAAGAAGAGATTGGACAATTCTCAGAGACTGCCCAGCAAGTCCCTGGAGTTTCTTGGCAAGGATTTTCAGAAGTGGTTTGTGAGACATCCGGTTGACGTCGCGGTGATATCGGACACAAGGAATGGATCTCCGCGTTCCCTGTGCTGACTTCCCCCTGTTGGTGGGCTCTGCGAGGAGCCAAAGCCGCCTTGTAGAGGCAGTGAAGCAAAGAGGGGCACCCTGTGAAGTTGAGGAGAGTTGCAGATCTCCTGTCTGACCCAGGGTTCTTTTTCCCTCTCAGCCACGGCAAGGAGAAGAGACAGCCTAAAGATGGCTACCACAAAGCTGGGACAACCGAAGAACAACAACTAAGACTGGTGCTGGAGCAAAGTAGGTGAACAGTGACTGGAACGGGGGGAGAGGATTTCTTTTTGCCTTAAACTTACCCCAAGGAATATTTTAGAACTATTTGCTCAGAATTATTTGTTAAAGCGGTGTCTAAGCATTCTGAGAAACACCAGATCAGCAGGGGAAGACACAAGAGAGAAAAATAATAAATTTTGAAATGTATAGAAAATTGGACTCTTAAATTGGGAAGACGCGGTACTGGGAAGGCATTTTAAAATGCTGGAATTATTTATCTATAAAACTTATTCTGCTTTTATAAGTGATTTATAACTAAAATAACAATTGACAAGTGGTAATACTGAAATTTAAGTTGAGAGCGCCACCTGCTGACAAAAAAAAACTACAAGTCTGGAAATACTTATGAGAAGTACTGTGAAAATATTTACTGGATTATTCTCAACTACCCCAGGACTACTGGAGATTTAAATATGAAAATAAGCAAGCTACTTAATTAAAGAGACCCCTTCTGATAACCTCTGGGACTATTCAAATGGAACTGTTTACCTTTGGGATATAAAGAACTGTGATTAGTGCACCACTTGAAGGGCAACCTAAGGACTGAATAAATAGCTCTTTGACTGTGGAACAAAAGTGGAATTTAAAATAAAATAAAATAAAATAAGATGCTTTATAAGGGAGAAACAAGTGAAACATTGAAGGAGATGGCGTTACTTTTCCAAAACACAAAGGACATTATGGAGAAAGGATTTAAGGAGATTATGGAAAAAATGGGAAATGCTATACGAGGGATGAAGAGTAAAGACCAAGACGCTGAGGAAAGGGAGGAATCAACAGAAGAAATGGAGGAAAAGACTGAGATGAAGAACCAGAGAATAAAAAAAGAAGATGAGGAAGAGACAATAAAGAAAATAACAGTGACTGATGAATTAAACCAGGGGGAAAATATATTAAGAGAGTCGAAAAGAAAATTGGAGATACAGGAAGATATCTTTGAAAGAGAGATAGGGGCATGGGCAGAAATCCTGGAAACTAGGAAGCGGAGGAGGGTAGAGATGGGAAAAATACTCAGATTGAACAGCCAAGAAGCAGATGTAGAAAGAGGTAAAGATCTTAGAGAGGAATATGGAAGACAAGTCAAAAAGAAAAAAAGCATAGCAATTAAAGTATCGAAGCGGACAAGAGATGATGGATAGATGATTTTTCGTTTTTGGTGTTGTTTTTGATTTGCTTTTCTTTTCCTCTATCTTTCCTTTCCTTTTTTTGTAGGTAGGTGACATGATTACAAATTAGGTAGGATAGAAAGAAAATGTTTTTTAACAAAGGATGACATGATTAAAAGTTAGAATAAGGGATAGAAATAAGAGAAAAGGGGAATATTAGTGTATACACTTTTATATAATAAAATAAGAGCAATAATAAGAGAAAATATGGAATAATTGAATAATGATAGATTGCAACTTTATAAAAATATGTATTACTATTAGAAATATATAAGTTGGTTGAAAGTAATAACTATTACTAATGCTATTAGTTTTATTTGTATTAGAATGTATGACACCCAGGTGCCATACTGTTCACACATTGATATGTTTGTAAAAAAATAAAAAATAAATAAAAAAAACTTTAAAAAAAGAAGAAGTGGTTTGCCACTGCCTCCTTCCCAGGGCTGAGAGAAAGTGACTAGTCCAAAGTCACCCAGCTGGCTTTGTGCCCAAGGTGGGACTAAAACTCACAGTCTCCTGGTTTCTAGCCTGGTGCCTTAACCACTACACCAAAGTGACTGTCATGGTAGCAACAAAAACCAGAACAGATTACCTGAATCTTGGTATAATAACAGTAAAATTGGAGGCTTGCCAAATCCACTGTTCCTGGTGTTTACTTACATTATTCCCCTGTTGCTAGCATTTATTGATTGCCATTCCTTTCTTGTTAAACTTTGCTTTGGGAAGAAAAGGTGCAGCTTTAGAGAACATGAGTTCTGTGACATAATACTGCAGTACTCATTGTCTAACAAGAATGCACTTAAAGGAGCTAATTTATTTCTCCTCCTCATTATTTTCTTTTCTTTTTCTAAAGAGACAGTCAAGAGATCATTCCCCTCTCCCCCTTTCTTTTTCTTTTAAAAATATTGTGCATTTTTCCAATTTTCATGAGGTACAGTAAGGCAGAAACCTCCCTGCTGAGATATTTGAAGAAAAACCTTATAAGTGCCCAGAAACAGTGGTAAGAAAACATGCAAAGGCTCCACGAAGACACCATTAAGGTAATTATCCACTACTTATTTAAAACTGAAGTAAGCAAAAGATACTGAAGCTGTTTGTGAACAGATTGATTTATTCACTGGAATTTGAGGCCTTATATTTATTCAGGATCCCTTTTTGATAATGAGACCTTGGTATATCTGTTTCTGCTGCAAAAATCTGAGATGGGGGAGTTTTTAGAGCAGTATTGGTAACTTCAACTTGGTATGCACTTTAACTCCCCAGCCAGCACAGGGATACATGCAGGTCTTTCTAAACTGTTAATGAGCAAAGAGTCTTCTTTTATTCAATATGGAAGAAGAAAATAACAACAACCAGAAATACAAGATAGCCTCTCAAAACTGTACAAACTCTGTCAGAAAGGCTGGAGTTCAGAATAAGTAAAGATTTTTGAGAGATAACAAAAACAATACGCCATTCCCCCAAAATCCTTTGAGTGTGTTAGAAATAAAAGGAAATCTCAAGATTTCCCAGAGCTGTGGGTGCTCCATCACTGGAGGAAAAGATTGGACATCCATTTGTCTGTGATGGCATAAAGTCTCCTGCCTTGGGCAGCGGGTTGGACTAGAAGACTTCTAGGGTCCCTTCCAGTCTCATGAGTCTATGTTTCTATTTAAGAACATTGAGACAAGAAAATGGTGAATCAATAAGTATGATAAGAAGGCAGAACTTCTTAATTTCTACTCTCAGGGGGGAAATGGAGCCTTAACTTATCATTGTTATGTTACTGGGAGAAAGAGGGAACTACAGTTTAGGGTAGAAAAGGAAAAAGTAAGAAACAATTATCTAGTTTAAATGATAGCAATAGCAATAGCACTTAGACTTATATACCGCTTTACAGTGCATTACAGCCCTCTCTAAGCAGTTCACAGAGTCAGCATATTGCCCCCCAACAATCTGGGTCCTCATTTTACCCACCTCGGAAGGATGGAAGGCTGAGTCAACCTTGAGCCTGGTGAGATTCAATCTGCCGAACTGCAGCTAGCAGTCAGCTGAAGTAGCCTGCAGTACTGCACTCTAACCACTGCGCCACCTCGGGGATACTGACCATGGGGATACTGATACATCGGATACATCACAGGGTACTGAAGGAAATAATGGAAATGATCCCAGGACCACTCTTGGTTATCTGATGGTGTCCTAGAAGACTGGAGGAAGGCTCATATCATCCCCATCTTCAGAAATAGAAGAAGGATTTAGGAAACTGAAAGAATTGTCAAATTTATCTGTCATTGCACATGGTACAACGAAATTAAATGCCGTCTTCAGTGTACATTATAACTAAAAAAATAAAAACACAAACATACATCCTTTACATTCTGTATAATTGAAATTGAAAACCAATGTGGTTGGTTCCTGTCGTTGGGGGGAGGGGGCAACCAATGATCCTCTGGGCAATGACGTTGACCCTCTGGAGCGCTGTCCTATCTGCCACTGTGCAATTGGCAAACCATACACAGATGCAGTAAGTTAAAATACTCTCTATGGTGCAGCGGTAGAAGGCCACCAGCAGTTTTTCATTCAGTTGTTGTGTCCTGAGAAGTCTCAGGTAGTATAATCTCTGCTGGGCCCTTGTGACCAGTGCTGCAATGTGAGTGCCCCATGTCAGGTCCTCTTTTATGATAACACCCAGAAACTTAAAACTGGCCACTTGCTCCACTCGGTCTCCATTGATAAGCAAGGGCTGGATGTCTGATCTATTCGTGACCACAGTGAACTTAAAAAGTGACCAAGTATAAATGTGAAAAGAAACTGCCAAAGATGAAGAAACAAGGAAATCATACTGGATGTCAGAACCATGACAATTATCAAAACAGGAAGAGAAGCCAAAGCCAAGAAAAACAAAAATCTCAAGAAGGAACTCAATACCGAGTTTTAGAGTTTTAATCAGTATTACAAAAACATCTGTAAAGACTTTGAAGATGGAAACATGGAAAAATAAGGGGAAAAAATATCAGAATTCAAAAGGAGATTCCAGTTTTAAATTAGTTTGATAAGATGCCAATGGAAAAATAGCAATTGATTTAAAAAAAATTCAAACAAAGATGTAAGGAGTATATTGAAATGTTGTAGAGGAGAAATGTCAACATCCAAGATACATTAGAAGATGTTCCTTATGTACAAGAGGAATTTATAGTAGAAGATGAAGTTAGACCAGTGTTTCATTCATTACCAAGGGGGAAGGCAATAGGAACTGATGGAATATCTATAGAAATAAGGTAAGCTAAATAAGAATGATCAGTAAAAGTTCTAACTAAAGTATGCCAGCAAGTATGGAGAACAACACAGAAGCCAAGTGACATACACATACCCAGAAAAAGTCTTAACAGTGTACAAACTATTGTGCAATACAGGTATTTCTCGACTTACAACCACAATTGAGCCCAAATTTCTGTTGCTAAGTGAGACATTTGTTATGTGAATTTTGCCCCATTTTACGACCTTTTCTTGCCTCAGTTCTTAAGTGAATCACTGCTGTTGATAAGTTAGTAACCTAGTTGTTAAGTGAATTGGGCTTCCCCATTGACTTTGCTTGTCTGAAGGTTGCAAAAGGTGATCACAGGATCTTGGGACACAGCAACGGTCATAAATATGAACCAGTTGCCAAGCAGCTGAATTTTGATCACATGACCATGGGGATGATGCAACAGTCGTACGTGTGAAAAGCGGTCATAAGTCACTTTTTTCAGTGCCATTGTAACATTGAATGGTCACTAAACAAACTGCTGTAAATCGAGGACTACCTGTATTTTTATTGCAAAATAATGATTCAACTTATCCAATGCAGATTAGAGGCCTATATGGAAATGAAAATGTTTAAACTGGCTTTGGAAAAGGCTGAGTAATATGTGACATTATTTCTGAATAATTGAGAAAACTAAAGAACATCAAAAGGACTTAGTAGATGCTTTATTGATTATAGGAAGGTCTTTGATTGAATTGATCGTGTCAAGCTATTCAATCTATGTGCAGAATATATATTGAGAGAAATTGGATTGCAAGAACATGAGTATGGTTTTAAAATTAGAGGAAGAAACATCTATAACATCTATAAGAGCCGAGGTGGCGCAGTGGTTAGAGTGCAGTACTGCAGGCTACTTCAGCTGACTGTTTAGCAGTTCAGCGGTTCAAATCTCACCGGCTCAAGGTTGACTCAGCCTTCCATCCTTCTGAGGTGGGTAAAATGAGGACCCAGATTGTTGGGGGCAATATGCTGACTCTGTGAACCGCTTAGAGAGTGCTGTAAAGCACTTTAAAGCGGTATATAAGTCTAAGTGCTATTGCTATTGCTATGTTGATGATGCAACTCTGATTTCTAAAACTCTAGTAATGAAAGTCAAGAGGAATGGTGAAAAAAATGGGGTTAAAATTAAATATAAAGTGGACAACTGGTATGATATCCAATCTTAGAACTGATGATGCTGTTGTTGGGTGGTAATTAGCTTCTGCCTTTTAGGAACAACTATCACACTAAAAGAACCCAGGAGCCAAGAATGTACCACAACATAGCACTTGGTGTGGAACAGTAGTGGGTTCTAAGAACCAGGCCAAACCGGGAGCAACCCACCGCTGGTGTGGAACCAGGTAAAGCAGGAAAAATGTGGTCTCAAAGATGAAAAGACTTATCTGTCACTATTTTAGATAAATAATAAACCTGGCCCTTGTTGACCCAATTCTTAAGTCTAACATCTTGATTTCTAGGATGATCACACCTAGCAAGTACAATGCTTGCTGTGCAGTATTATTAATACAGTCCCATCTATACCATGTCAGCCCTTGTCTCTCTAGGTACGCAATTAAGGCTGTTTTTATGCTATTAAACAAGCTCTAATAGTTGCAGCCAACAGGCTATCTATTATCATGAATGAGTGCAATTACTATCCCAGTCACAATCAATATTTGCTTACACACAGCTGAGATATTGAAAGCATGCAGTGTGTTTAACTGGCTGTTACCATTCAGATAGTGGGGGAACTCACAGAAGCTGAGAAAAGTTATTGTTTGACTGTTTTCTATGATCATCTGCAAAATGAACATTGGAAAGCATCACTGTAAACACTGGAACCTCTCACATTGCAAGGCTGACTGAATGACTGACTGTGTCATAGCAGAAAGTGGACACCAAAGGGCTTTAAAAAAAAAAAGACAGTAGAAATTAAAAAAAAATTCTATTCCTTTTCATCTTCCCACCCCACCCTGTCCACCATCTAGAATCCAAATAAGATAAAATAACCCAATCATTATGTTAATTTTAAATTGAATTCTGAAATCCAGGACTATCATTCCCAAAGAAAGAGCCAAGGTGGCGCAGTGGTTAGAGTGCAGTACTGCAGGCTACTTCAGCTGACTGCTAGCTGCAGTTCAGCAGGTCAAATCTCACCGGCTCAAGGTTGACTCAGCCTTCCATCCTTCCAAGGTGGGTAAAATGAGGACCCAGATTGTTGGGGGCAATATGCTGACTCTGTGAACCGCTTAGAGAGGGCTGTAAAGCACTGTAAAGCGGTATATAAGTCTAAGTGCAAAAAATAAGTGCAATAGAATAAAAAAAAATTGTAATGAGTGAATGAGTACCTCAAATGCTAAAATATGTTGAGTTTTGTATTTCTCCATCAAAGAAGTGTAAATAAATCAAAACAGCCTAAATTGCTAACTTTGGAAACAGAAATTGAAGAGCTTGTATGATTGAGCCATGGTGGCACAGTGGTTAGAATGCAGTACTGCAGGCTACTTCTGCTGACTGCCAGCTGACTGCAGTTCAGCAGTTCGAATCTCACCGGCTCAAGGTTGACTCAGCCTTCCATCCTTCCGAGGTGGGTAAAGTGAGGACCCAGATTGTTGGGGGCATTATGCTGACTCTGTAAACTGCTTAGAGAGGGCTGTAAAGCACTGTGAAGTGGTATATAAGTCTAAGTGCTATTGCTATTGGATATTAAATATTGCTCTTTAATCAATTGTTTAAACTTTTCTTTCTTTTTCTTTTTTTTTTTTTGAAGAATTGAAATACCAACATTTTCTTCCCAAGCTGGGTTCTATTACTTTGTTTGCCCAGATTAGGTATGATACAGTTAATGCACCAGGTGAAGTTGAACTGCATGGCATTTGATTGAAACATCTGACTAGTCTAAACCCACTTGTTGCCAAGCTGTTTAATAACATATTGCAAGGAGGTAAAATTGTAGATTGGTTAACATCTGGCAAAACCCACCTGATAATGAAATCTCTAAAGAAAAGAGGTAGCACCAGGCAACTACATATCATTTCCCTGCTTACCAACAAATTTCAAATTGCTAACTGGGGTGGTAGCTGATGCAGTCCACAGCATCTAGTTGAAAACAAGTTTTTTCTACCCAATCAGATAGTAAATTGCCCAAACAGTAGACTAATTGACAAGATCCTAATCCTAATTGACAAGATGATTTTGGAAAGCTGCAAGAGAAGGAAGACCAACTTGAATGTAGCTTGGATTGAATACAAGAAGGCATTCAACTCCCTGCCATATGATTGGATAATCAAGAGTCCAGAAATAATAGGAGTCAGTAGAAATATAAGAAGCTTTGTTCAAAGTTCAGTGGAGCAATGGAAGACACAGTTGCTGCTAAATGGTGATACTGGGAGAGGTTAATGTCAAGAGAGGAATCTGTCAAGGAGAGTCATTATCATCACTACTGTTTGTCACAGCACTGATTTCTCTATCAACAATACTGAACAAGTCAGTCTATAGCTATCAAATATCAAAAATAACTTCCAAACTATCCCTTCTCTTTTACATAGATCATTCAAAGCTATATGGAGAAATACCATCTGAAATACAATAGCTCTTCAATACTGCGCATATGCAGCCAAAATATTGCAATGGAGCGCAGTGTTCCACTCTTATCATCAATAGCAGAAAAATAGTAAAGAAATCAAGATGTCCTATGAAAATAACATTAAGAGTCTGGATAAAGATGATCACTACAACAAATACCTGGGCATCCTTCAAGCTGACAACATCAAACACACTTAAGTCAAGAAGAAGGTTAGAAATGAATACATTATGAAAGTGAAGAAGATCTTAAAATCCAAACTCAGTGGCAATTAACCATTAAGGCAATTAACACCTGGGTAATTTTATACATCAATGGATTAGTAGATTGGACTCAAGCAGAACTAAAAGCAGTGGATAGGAAAACCAAAACATAATGACAATTAATCATGTCTTTCATCCACACAGCAATGTTTCCAGACTTTACTTACCAACAAAAATAGGTGGGCATGAAATGCTTCAAGTATACCAGACAGTTGGAAAAAATGGGTGAGGGGATTGGAAGAATATCTGAAGGACAGTGAAGAAGATGCACTGAAGCTAGTATACCATGAAGGGCTCTGAGTACTTGAGAGGCCAAAGAGGCCTACAAGAAAGACCACATTAAAAAAAAAAAAAGACATGGCAAGGGGAAATATTACATATCCAGTATATATATAAAAAAAGCAGGCAAAGCAGATAACAACAAAGCATGGCAAGGGCTAAGAGCAGGAAAATTGAAGAAAAACAGAGGGGCTAATTCTGGCCGCACAACACCAAGTCTTAAGAACATATGCATACAAAGCCATAATTGAGAAGACAGCAACAGATAGCAACCTTTGCAAAGAAGCTGAAGAAAATGCAGTTAGTTGTTGTAAGAAGATTGCACAGACTGACATGCCACTACAAATAATGGCATGACAAAGTAACAACAATGGTGTATTGGAATATCTACAAGAAATACTACTTGCCTGCAAGCAAGAACTGGTGGGACCACAAAATAGACAAAGTGATAGAAAATGAAGAAGTGAAATTGCTCTGGGACTTTAGAATTCAAACAGACAAGGGTCTGCCACAAAACACCTCAGACATAACAATTGTTGATAAGAAAGACAAAAAAAATCTATATAGTAAATAAGGAGAGAAAAGAAAGAACTAGAGAAGATAACAAAACACAAAGACTTGCAAATAGATGTGGAACGCTTATGGCAAAAGAAAGCAAAAATAGTACCAAATAATAATAGGTGCCTTGGTTGCAATCCCAAAACAAATGGATCAGCATTGGCAAAATCATGATCAGTCAATTGCAAAAGGCAGCATTACTTGGAACAGCTTATATCTTGTGATGATAACTTTAATACCATCAAACAACATCTGCCTAGCCCAGATCCTTGGGAAGGACTTGATAGGTTGATAAAATGCCAGATCAAGTCTAAACATCTGGTTGACTATGCAACCAACCATAATGACTACCACATAGTTAAACCTTTCAAGTTCTTAGAATTTAAGATTTAAGTGTTTAAAATGGTCTCAGCTTCAAACGTGGTTGCTGCTGGTATTTCCAGTTTTTTCACCCTTCTTGCACACCTAATAACTTACAGCAAGTGATGAAGAAACAGGTGAGAAATTTATTTTGTTTAACCTCTTTTTTCATAGTTGGCAATAGCCGCAGAACCTTTTCCTTAGTGATGCCAAATCTCTCCCTACCTGGGAAGGATGGAGCACTTTTCTTTGGCAATGCCAGCTCCATCCCCACCTCTACGTGTTAAAATGGCTAATAAGTTCAGTGATTGTACAGCTAAACCTTCTTTATGTATATTGTGTCTCAGGTTGTGAAATGATGTTTTTAAGTGACCACTTGGATATATGGATGGGGATGAATTCTATATCCACTTGTTCCAGGGGTGGGTTCTGGATTCAGGTACTGCCGGTTCGCTCAGGGACATGCCGCGCGGGTGTGCGTGCATCGTGCGTGCATGCGCAGTACTTAAAAAAAGCTTCTGCGCATGTGTAGAAGCAAAAAACAAGATGGCGGTGCCTACAGCGCCGCTGAGGAAACCGGCTCAGGGGCGTGGCAGGCCTGGGTCGCTGCCGGTTCCAGTGACCCAGGCCGCAACATTACTAACGGTTCTATAGAGCCAGTCCAAACCGGTAGGAACCCACCTCTGACTTGTTCATGTCAAAATGTCTTGACACAATTACATTTTATTTTGTCAGGCTTAATGTATATTATGCTGCAAAGGCCTCACATCTACAAGAACTGAAAATGTAAAGGTAAAGGTCAAAGAACCTGTTGTGCATGTTGCTCAGCATAAATCCGACTGTGTCCGTGGAGGTTAATCCCAGGCAATTGTTTTAAAAACTGTATTTTGATTGAGATGGATAAAAATACCCTATGAGTGCATCCATGCTGACTAACAAATCGGATGTAATTCCTTCATCCCTGTTCAGAACTAGCATTCATCTTAATTGCACTCCCAAAACATGTACTAATGCCAATAACTAGGTAAATGTGAGCTGATTTGTTACCATGGCATATGCCTTAAAATGCAGACCAATTTATGTATAGTTCCATTCAGTGCTCACCTCTAATATCCAGGGTTGTATGGATTTCAGATCGATCCTAATGCTCTCCTTTGTTCTTGGACTTGGACATGGATTCCATGGGATATTAGTCAAGCATGTGTTTCATCCTTCTTTTCTTCTTTTAATAAATTTCACAAATAGCAAGCCAAAGGATACTTGGAAGAGAAAAGTAAGGACTATCTATGGTCATATCTGACAGTGTGTTTAACTTAAATGCATATTGAAGAAATAGCAGGGGAAAATAGCAGTTCAACAAGACTCCTGCAACCTTGTTGCCAAAATTAAGAATCATTGTTATTAATTAACTATATATTGTGAATAATTTAAAGGAAATCAGACTTCTCTCTCTATACCAGGTTAGTAAGTCACACAGTCAGTTGAAGATTACACAAATGAAATACCCTTGAACTGTTGAAAGCTGTAAGAGAAGAGCCATTTAAAAAGGCAATGGTTGCATGGCAACAAATATGATGGACTTCACATTGATTTGATAATGAATTCAATTTAAAAACTCAGGTGTCTCCCAGGTTAAGGATCTCTCTCTTCATCTATGGACAGCATCACTGCTTAACTGGTAAGTGGAAAACTCCTTTTGTCTTTCTTCATTTTAACTTCTCCTTGGTGGTGATAAACATGGGTCTGAAATCAAGAAGATAGACAAAATAAGGTCTCCTCCTAATTTTCAGACGTACAGCTGATAGCTGAAGAACAGCCAAAAGCTTTAAGCGCACTGAACGCATTCCTGAGAACAAAGTAGACAAATACATGGAGATCAATTTTTAAAAATCTTTCCTTCAATGTTATTTCAGAAAGAGTAACTTTATGAAATAAAAATCTTTAGTGTATTATCTGAAAGAAATGTTCGAGCTGAAGTAGAAATTTGATGCTTTAGAAAAGAAAATGGCTGTGCTAAAAATCTTAGCAATTGATACATGTAAAACCGGTTTGATAATTCTGATAAAATTTTTGCCACAGACGTTGACCCTATGTTCAAAATAAATAATGATGTTCAAAATGAAGTGATCTGTCTATAGGATCTATTTCGTAGACATAATTTCTCATTTTTAAAAACTTGTGAAGTTGAGCAAGATTAATTCTTTGGGAAGAAGTATGTATTGTAAGGTTTTTTTTAAAAAAAAATCTTTTGTGGGAATACAAGCTTGAAATCAAAACTGCTAATTGTAAGGGTTTCTTTTTCAATTCAGTACAAAAACCCAGTCCTAATATTTTGAGGGGTTTTATCAATGCAATATTTCTCATCAGGGGTAGGTTCCTCCCGGTTCGGACTGGATCGCCCGAACTGTTAGCGACCCGCTGGTGATGTCACGGATCCGGTTCGGTCGGTGCTGGTCCGTGGGTGCCGCCATCTTTTTTTCGAACCAGTAGTGACCCGCTGGTGATGTCATGATGATGTCATGGATCCGGTTTGGTCGGTGCTGGTCCGTGGGCGCCGCCATCTTTTAAAAAAAAAATTGATTGTGAAAAAGGGCCCTCCTTCCCGCCCGCCCCTGGGTTTATACTGACCTTTATTCCTTCGCCCGAAGCACAGCTGATCAGCTCCTCAGCTGTGTTTCGGTGCAGCTACTGAGCATGTGCGGAAGCCAAATTACGCGAGGGAACGTGCGCGCATGCGCAAGTGGAGCACACGTGCGCAAAATGTCGCGATGCAAACTGGTGGGGAAGGTAAGTGGAACCCACCCCTGTTTCTCATCCTTGGCAACTGGTTGTGCTGAGGAATTTTGGAAGCTGAACTACATACAACTTAAAGTTGTTCAGGTTGAGAAACACTGATCTACCGTATGGCTTCTCATTTATAAATGTTTCAATTAAATTATATATTTTCTTCTTCTTGATCTATGGAGATATTTACATGCATTTTTTTTTAAATCTAACTTTAGTGTTATGGAATTGTAAAATTTAAATGTCCAGAGGACACTGATGCTTACTATTTATTTTTTTTAAAGAATTCTCATATCCTTCTACATGAGAGTGATTTTGTTTTATCTAGAAATGTGTTGGTTAAGTATATATTAATTAAAATTAAAAATCTGTTAGGGATATGAAAATTTTGATTAATAAGTCTTCAGAATTTGTAGATGAACAAGAAAAATGTAATTTCAAAGCATTATTTAAAGTACAGGTGAATAAATATTTTTAAAACTATATTTGCATTTATTAATTATGGTGTTCCTACTAAGGACTATCTTGATACCTTGAATATAGGTATTGATACCTTGAATATTCCAGACGTTGCTGGCTGGAATGTGCTTTGTTTTGACTGAAATGCAAGTTCCTCAATGCAACTGCGAGGCTCGACTCCCCATCCCCCTGCCCATGACAACTCAAGAGCAGGTCAGGAATGCTTCACGAGTTGACATTATAATCATTTTGAATATCAGATAATTATGGCTGGTGATGTTACTAAAGTTTTAGATCCATCATTATATTGCAATGGTTTTATGCTAAATTCAATCTTCATGTAGGGCAGAGCTACAAAGTTATGTTATAGTTTAATTTAGTGGATATATTGTCACTTCTTTTCAATGCTACATAAGTCTAGTTCCATTTTTCACTATTTCAATCTTCAATTGATGAAAGTGATAGATGTAATATTACAATATCCATTCATGTTCAACTATCATTATCTTTTTATTTTTTATTTTTTTTAAACTTTAACATTTTTATTAGATTATAAGATAAAATACAAAAGTAAATAGGAAGACACAGTGGGGGGGAAAGGGGGAAAGAAAAGTGAGGAGAAACTGGGGAAAGAAAAGAAGAAACATTGACTTCCGACTCCCTCTGTTGCAGTAAAAAAAAGCATTAACATCAAACCACAACTTTTTGTTTTTCCATAATACTATAAACTAGCCATTTCTATAAAGACATATCAATCTAATTGGTAAAACTACCATAATAATCACCCTATTTTTAAAAAATAGTTTAAATACTGTACAAATTATTATTTAGCTATCCACTTTTTATAAAACTGATAAGACTTTGAAGATTTTTTAAAAATAGACTGCAAAGACATATATTGATGATCATATTATTTCATATGCATCATAGAAAATAAGCAATCCAAACAAGAAACTTTTGAGGAAGTATGCAAGGAAATCTATATTTATGTAAAAGGGTCATATCTGCTAGATTGGAATTTTATTTTCTATATGCACTCAGAGCAAAATAATCATTGAATTGTATAAAAGAAAACTTTTGTTTTATAGGAAGGAATAGAGAACACATCCAGTGAATTATTGGCTTCTCAGCTGAAACAGCAACAACAACATTAATTATATTCTATAATTAATGTTCTTTGCAAAATATGAAATGACTCTAATCTAATGAATTAGTATTTTAAAAACAAATAATTGTGCTTGATTTTATAATATGGAGTCAAAGGTTGCTAAGAAAGACATTATTTAAAATAATGAATCTGTATTTCACATACACAAGTTAATTATCTGACTGTATCTTTATTTCTTCACTGATACTATTAAATCTAAAAATAGATGATGCTCCTAGTCCTTTATTTTCTCCTCCTTTTTTTGCAATTTTATAATGAGGATTTTTGAATGAAGTATTGCCATCTTCTTTTAATTAGTTTCACACAACTGCATTTGAAGGTTAGTACAGATACTGCTGACAGTGCAAATTATCATCTGAATTCTTTTATAAATCTTGATGCCAAAATGTTGGTAGTGTCACTGAAATGTAGACTACAGATGAGCTTATCTTTGATTGTCCCTCAAGGGCAATTTTATAGCATGAAAATTCAGTAAATCTCAAATAACATTAGATTATTAATGTATATTACAAATATCAATTCAGAAAAGTGGAATCAATGTTGCCCTTGTTGGACATGGAAAAGGCCTCGCTTATCATGCAGTTTAAATTCTTGGAGCATCTTCTAGTGAAACATGAATGTTTCCTTTATTTAATTAATTGAATTAAAACTTTAGTCCTTCAGTCACATATGGAATTACCTTCATTGATGTCTTGTCAAGGAAGCCTTTTCTTTTTCTCTTGCATTTAATTTGATACTGAAACTACTATCCTTGTTTAATCAGACAATTTAAGGATATTAAAGACATAAAAATGGTTGAAGTTGAAAACAAAGTGTTATTCCAGACTGATGATGTAGTATATTTTATTGATAATTCTGAATATTCTGTATCAAATCTCATAGACAGAGTACTAGTGGCTAATACATTTTCAGGTTAATCAATTAATTGGTGTAAGCCTAATACATTTATTTCAGTTCTCTTAAATATCTTGGAAGTATCTAGACAAATGTCTTTCTGGTATCTGTAAATATTCTTTTTAGTCTTAATATTGATAGAAATACATTATTTAATACTGATAGAAATTCATAGTTATAAATTCTAGTGAGCTTGTTTGGAACTACAAGTGGTGTGATATGAATATTATTTCAAGATTCATGTACCATGTTTTCCCAAAAATAATACCCTGTCTTATATTTTTTTTGAACCCTGAAATAAGCCCTTGGCCTTATTGCCATGCACTCAAAAGCCTGATTGGGCTTATTATCAGGGGGTGTCTTATTTTGGGGGAAACAGGGTATGTACTTAGAGAGGTTCCCAAGTTAATATCTTTAAAGTATTTTAAAAAGATACCGTGTTATTGTTGTTTTTTGAGAACAAGCATTCAATTTGTCTTTATCTAAATTACAGTTTTCATATATGTTTTCTGAATGTCAGCTTTATCATGCCTATTTTCCCCTGGAATCAAAGTGATTTAGTTCAAAACTTTTATGGGAACCATTAGAACATAACTGAGTGATTATAGTATCATGACAGGTGCTTGGTTCCTTTTTTAAAATAAAAACTCCTACAGTATTTCCTGTATTAAAGGTTGTAAAATAGATTTGGAGGATGTTGGAATGGAAGTATTATTCCTATGGTAATGTTATTTGGGATAATCCTGATTTGAAAGTTGGGGGTAATGTTTTTAGCAACATCCAAGGCATAACTATTCTAACAAAATATAGTTAGTCATCCTGGAAGGAAACTTTATGAGATTTTTAGTTCATCCCAGTCTATTATAGCTATTGGTCTGCCTACCTTTAATATTGGATTTAAAGTTCTTATACTGCTCAGAAATGTAGCATTTGATGAGCTGAAATCCATAAATTAATAAAATTTATAGGCTAATAGTTATTAATACTTTAGATCTAATTGTTAATGGAACGTTTAAATCATTTAAATTATTACAAGAGTAATTTAGATTGCCAGACAACAGAATGTCAGTGTATTCACTCAAAACATCTCTTGCTGGCACAAATTGTTCCAGTCACATTGACAGCATATAAAATTCTGGATTTGCTATATCAGCAAATTTAGAACAGACTATGTGGCCTTGAGAGTCAAAACATTGGTTGATATTTATAATGAAGAGGGGAAATGCAAAAGAATGTGCAAATTACTGAACCATTGAACTAATTCATCACCCAGGCAAAGTTTCTTTTAAAGAGCTTAAAAAGAATTGAACTAGACAGGGAGAGAGAAATGCTGAACAACCAGGCAAGTTTTTGGAAAGGCAGAGGTACATGAGAGAGTATAGCTAACATCAGGGGTGGGTTCTAACTTACCTCGCTGCCGGTTCGCTTCCTCCCGCGCCGCGTGGCTGCGCCTCGTGCAGTGAAAAAAATAAAATAAAATAAAATAAAACGCCGAAAACAAGATGGCGACACATGCACAGTGCCAGAAACTCGGCTTCTGCACGTGCACAGAAGAAGAAAAAATAAAAAAAAATTTAAAAAAATAAATAAAAAAAAGATGGCGGGGTCCACGGACCGGCACAGACCAAACCGGATCGGTGACATCATCATGATGTCACCAGCGGGTCGCTACCGGTTCGGGAAAGTGGTCTGAACTGGGAGGAACCCACCTCTGGCTAACATGAAATGGATAATGAAGAAAACAATCCATGAAGGAGTTTGCCTTTGTTTTACTGTCTACAGCAAGGCCTTTAGTTGTGTAGATCATGCCAGATTGTGAACATACAGTTGACAGTGCAGAAGTGAAAGTGATGGATAGTTTTGTTTTCTCTGGCTCAAGAACAGGTAAAGATGGACAGTGTGCTAGAGAAATAAAGACGAGATTAATACTAAGGAGGAAGGCAATGACAAAACTGGGCGAATTAAGGCAGGATAAGAACATTTCTATCATAGCAAAGATCAGAACTGTTAAAGCAATATTTGCCAGGTGCAAGAAACCAGGAACCAAGGTTATTCAAATGAGTACATGTTTATTTCATGCTACCTCTAAACAAGAATCTAAACTACTAATGGTCAATGAAAATTGCTGGTAGATCTCTTGTGGGCACAAAGGGACTCCAAATTGATGATGCGCTTGACCTCTCCCTCAGGCTCAGTCTGGTCATCTCCTACAATAGTAATTCTGGTGGCAAAGTACGACTGCAAAGGTCGACATGAAAAATAAAGAAAGAAAATATGGATCTGGAGATGGTTACTATGAACTGCAAGATGAACCAATCAAGAAAAAAAGCTTGACTGCCTACATAAGGCAATGGCCAGCAAGGAGCCGAGAACAGAGCCGAGGTGCCGCAGTGGTTAGAGTGCAGTACTGCAGGCTACTTCAGCTGACTGCTAGCTGCAGTTCAGCAGTTCAAATCTTACCGGCTCAAGGTTGACTCAGCCTTCCATCCTTCCGAGGTGGGTAAAATGAGGACCCAGATTGTTGGGGGCAATATGCTGACTCTGTGAACCGCTTAGAGAGGGCTGTAAAGCACTATAAAGTGGTATATAAGTCTAAGTGCTATTGCTATTGCTAAGGAGAAACTTACATCCTTTGAACAATGTATTGCAAGCAGATGATGGAACAACAATAAAAACAAAAAAAAAATGACTATGCCTGGCAAAGTTTGTTGGAAGTAAAAGAAGGTTAAGGCAATGGATGGATAATATGAAAGGAATTACATGGCTATCCTTGGAAGAGCCACAGGTTATTACTGAAGACAGACTGAGATGGCAATCTTTTGTCCATGCAATCAGCAGTAAATGTGCCTAACTCAATGGTGTGTAACTCTCTAATAAATTCAAAAACAACACAATATCTTTCCAGCAGGAGGACAAAATTCACTCCTTTCTACTTTTTGTGTTTTCTTCTTAATGTACAACACCATATTGATTTAAAGATGTATATGCCACAGAAATAATGTGAGACAAATTTACCACTGAAATCTCGGAATTTTAAAATTAGCACTCTTGAATATCTAACCAGTAGAACAGAAGTTTAATTAGCAAGACCCAAGATTGAGAATCTTGCTTGGTAAATTCAAACAGAAAAGTAGGTGACTGTTCTCATCAATATATCCTAATGTACTCTCTCAGTTCTCCACACCTAAAGATCTCTTGTGTTTTGTAAAATTAGGCAATACAAGAATTTCATACTCACTCAAGGATTGGTGCCAATGAAAAACAGCCAGAAGGACCCCTGGCAATCAGGGATGTCTCAGCACTCAAGCATAGCTGCCTATTCAAGGAAGAGATATTTCATCACCTCAGGTCAAAAGGGGAGCTAGTCAGTCTGCTCTGCAACTAGAATTAAAGCTCTTAAGCCAGCCAGAAATATAGCATTTAATGAGAACTAGGAAAAAGAATCAGTTCTTTTCTTATTCATTTCTAGTGCTGTGCTTGATTTTTCAAGTAGGTGTGCTGATGCTGTAATACAGAGAAGTGTGTCTTTGTAACAACCAAAGCAGGATGGAGGCACAAGCCTTCTTTCTGGAGAAAAGGAGAAATAGAAGAGAATATATAAGGCTCAGGGTTGAACAGTGGAGACCAAGGTACTCTCTGAGCTTGGTTGTTTGCTTGCAGATGTTTCATTACCCAGGGCACTGATGATGTTGCCTAGTCACTGGATAATTAAACATCTCCAAGCAAACAACCAAGCTCAGAGAACACCAAGGAGTCCAAAAGGAGAAATATACTGAAAGGTAAATGGAAACTATCAGTGGCAAACACTCAGGCACGCTACCCAATTTTATCTGAATACATGCGGGACTCATAGGAGAGACATTGCCCTTGAAATTTTGCTTTGCAGAAAATCTGACTGGATTTAAAAAGACTAAAATGGGGTTGAGCCAGGGGTGGGTTCCTCCAGTTCGGACTGGTTCTCCCGAACCGGTAGTGGCCCGCTGGTGTCACCGAACCGGATGATGTCACCAAACCGGATTGGTCGGTGCCGGTCCATGGGGGCCGCCATCTTTTTTTTTAATTTTTTTTAAATTTTTTTGAATTTTTTATTTATTTATTTTTTCCTTCTGAGCATGCGCAGAAGCCGACTTCCGGCACTGTGCATGCAGTCGCCATCTTTTTTTTTGGCTTTTTCCCCCCAGATTTTTTGTTACTGCGCTCGCGCGCGCTTTGTGCGCGCGCCTACGAGGCGCGCCCACACGGTGTGGGAGGGAGCGAACCGGCAGCAAGGTAAGTTGGAACCCACCCCTGGGTTGAGCAATTGTGCTTCAGCATATTTTGTGAAACTAGCATGTTTGACAGGGGTGTGAAACTCGCGGGCCACATGCTGGATGCATCATGCACTGGCCACGCCCACCCCTGTTTTAGCAAAGGGGAAAAAGTCGCAATATGTCACGTGATGACAATGTGATGATGCAAGTTTGACACCCCTGAACTAGGCTGTCATACTAAGACATCAGTTAAGTTCATTTTTTTTAAATATAAGCTGTTATGTGAACATAGGAATTGTACTTTCTAATGTTGGGCCTAGAGTTTAGTATGTCAATGAATTTAGTTTCTGAGTGTAGAATTATGCATATAAAATCTGCCTCCTTTCAATACTTCATGCTATATATGTGATCTGAGAGTTACATAATATGTTGGAAACTAATCAGAGAGCTCCAACCTCTAAATAAGGAGAAATTTCCTGACAGAATAATCCATCAGTGGAACAGCTTGCCTTCAGAATTTGTAGCTGCTCCAACAGTGGAGCTTTTAAGAATAGATTGGACAGTAATTTGTCTGAAATGGTATAAGGTCTCCTTCATAAGCAGGCGGTTGGACTAGAAGACCTCCAAGATCCCTTCCAATCCTGTTATTCTATATTTTGCATTTTGCATACTTGAAAGGAATAGAGCTGTGTTATATAAGCATATTTCACATGTGTACATTAGTCAAATTACTTTGAACCATGCCTAAAAAATAAAATTACATAGAATCACATAAGTTACCTTAATCTGCTTGGCAAACTGGCATCATGCAGAAAATATTAGTGACTAGCCATGAGCAATATCTTTGAAGTCCAACTCTCTCATTACCTGCACAAACTATATATTTCTTTATTAAAACACCAGTTCTGTTCATTTATTTAAAATTTATTTTAAAAGATTTATATGGCCACCCATTTTACACACAATACCCCTGGAGGCTCACAAGGAAATAATAAACATAAAATAACTGCATACATTTCTTGGGCTCCAACCTCACTTTAGACCAATGTTTCCCAGACTGGCGGCTGGCGGCAGGGAAGCCGCCTTTATGGAGCTCCCCGCAGCCAGCTTGGCCAGTGACAATGCTTCAAACTCCCCGCCACTGATTTAACCCAATCAGCGGCGGGTATGCAAATACCTGCTTGTTAAGTCGGAACACAACACCCCTCCCCTCTTAGTTCAGCAATTGTCCAATCCGGTATTAGTGTGGGTGACGTAGTCGCGCAAATAGGCGGGCCGCCGTAAAGTCCTACTGGGCCTGCGCGATTCAGTCTCTCTGGAGTCTTCGTTCGGCGTGGACATGGCTTGTGTTGCTCCGTCCTCGTCCTGTGGAAAAATCTGGAACCGGCCTCCAGGCGTGGCGGCTGAAGATTCGATCTCCCGTATTAGTGTGGGTGACGTAGTCGCGCAAATAGGCGGGCCGCCGTAAAGTCCTACTGGGCCTGCGCGATTCAGTCTCTCTGGAGTCTTCGTTCGGCGTGGACATGGCTTGTGTTGCTCCGTCCTCGTCCTGTGGAAAAATCTGGAACCGGCCTCCAGGCGTGGCGGCTCAAGATTCGATCTCCCGGTCCTCTGTCCCCGGTCGGCTTCGTTCGAGCTCCCTAGTTCCTGGTAGGTGCCTCCGCTCGCCTTCTCGGGTTGAGATAAGTGGTCTGTGGAGTCGTGTAGCTAGGGCCCGGTCTCTCTCGCTATTGTCTGGTTCGCAGTGACTGTATGTTTGGCGGGGCGGAGACCCGCAGTTTTGGAAAGTGTCTGTTTGACTCCGCGATGGTGGCTCGGCCTCGGGTCGACGCAACCACGAGTCCCCCACTCTGTGTCTTAGCTGATCGATGTGTCGCTTCCACACTCGGCCATCGTCCAGCTTGACCTTGTATGACTTGGGCCCAGTGACATCTATGACAATCGCTTTTACCCACTTGGGATCCCTGGTATAGTTCTGTGTGAACACTAGGTCGTCTATGGCTAGCGTTCTGGTGGGCTTGCTGGATCCCAAAGGTTTCTCCAGGTTGTACGTTGGATTTAATCTGTCCAGTTGGGACCTCAGCCGCCGTCCCATTAACAGCTCTGCAGGGCTCCGGTTGGTCGCC
>QLTV01003831.1:357285-401360 GCA_003457575.1 Thermophis baileyi | reverse complement strand
GTGAACTGTCTGGGTCTTTTGCTGAGCTGACAGGGGTCTTGAGCGCTGCATCTCTGAGGCAGATCGTTCAGAGAGTTCTGAAGCCCTAGCTTCGTCTAAGGCAGTTGCTAGGGTCAGCTCTTTTTTTGCCAATAGACGACGTTGGAGTCTCAGATCTTGCACCCCACATATTAGCTGGTCTAATAGGAGGTCGTCAAGATCTGAGAACTCGCAGTTTACAGCAGCTGTTCTCAGGGCGGCCATGTAGTCGTTAATGGATTCGCCTTCCTTTTGGAATCTCTGTCGGAAGGCGTGGCGTCTGGCGACTCGGGATGGCACTGGGGAGTAATGGTTCCTCAGTTTTTCAATTAGCGTGGTCATGATCTGAGAACTCGCAATTTACAGCAGCTGTTCTCAGGGCAGCCATATAGTCGTTAATGGATTCGCCTTCCTTTTGGAATCTCTGGCGGAAGGCGTGGCGTCTGGCGACTCGGGATGGCACTGGGGAGTAATGGTTCCTCAGTTTTTCAATTAGCGTGTCCCAAGGAACCAGGTATACTGGCTGCGGAGCTGTCAGAGCTCTGGCCGTGGCAAACATGTCCCGGCCACAGGAGCTAAGGAAATCGCCTAACTTACGAGTGCCTGACAGCTCCGTGAAGTCATTTGCGCGTAGAATGCACTCAAAACGGGTCAGGTAGTCATCCCAGGTTTCCGTGGCTGGCTTGAAGGGAGCGAAAACTGGCAAGGAGGTCATCCTGAAAAGGACGGTTTACCTCAGCCTTCAGCGACCTCTCGTCGCCTGGCTGGAGGTTTTGACAGATAGTGCTTCAGCTCAAGTGACTCGCTCTTGTTGAAGGTAGACTGGATCGTTCTGTCAGGCGCTGGATCCCACCTTCGTCGCCAAGTGTTTAATTCACGCGCGCGGCAGCTGACAGGAGGGAGTCAGACACGGAAGAAGTGCAAGGCTTCTTTATTCAGCACCAAGAGACGGAACAGCAGGCAAGCGGCTTGACAGCTCCTTTTATACTGGAGCTGTCAAACGGCTAGCCAATCCCGAGCTTCTAACTTCCCGCCCGGCTGCTGCTCGAGTCGGAGCCAATCAGAGGCGAGCAGCAGCCGCGCGGTCGTAACTCGAGGACATAACAATAACAGTCTACAGTTATTATAGTAGAAGAAATCTTAACCACCCCCTACAAGAAAACAGTTTATTGATGCATATTATATGTCCTTGTGATCCAGGGGTGGGTTCTAACTTACCTCGCTGCCGGTTCGCTTCCTCCCACGCTGCATGGCTGCGCCTCATGGGCGTGCGCGCAACTCGTGGGCGTGCGCGCGCGCATGCGCAGTAAAAAAAAATAAATAAAATTTCAAAAATTAAAAAATGCCGAAAACAAGATGGTGACGCATGCGCAGTGCCGGAAACCCGGCTTCTGCACATGCGCAGAAGAAAAAAAAAATTGAAAAAAAAAATCAAAAAAAATATGGCGACGCCCACGGACTGGCACCGACTGAACCGGATTGGTGACCTCATCGTGACATCACCAGCAGGTCACTACCGGTTCGGGAGAACTGGTCCGAACCGATCCGAACCCACCTGTCGTGATCCTTACATTTTAGAAGTCCTACTACTTTTTCATTCACTTCCTATTATGTATTTCATTAACAATAAAGAACAGATAACCATGTCAGTTGGTTTGTGTTCTCATGAAGTTGGTAAGTATGATAAATGTCTTGAAAGTGGCATCAACCTTTGACTGACTTCGGCTTAGTATAACATGAATTTAACAGCTGTAGATGGGATTAAGGCTTCAGGTTATCTTTGAATTTAGTAACCATGGGTTATTCAATAATCTACAGCTTTGCATGCTGTAGACATCCAATCGTAGCTTTCTCTGAGCAACGTATTAACATAACAACACAATTGTAAATTGTATCTTTAAAAGATCTACTGGTGTTGTTTGACTTGGACAGCATTAAATACAAAATACCAGGACAAAAGGCAGACAACCTTTAGAAAACAGAAATTATTTGTTTTTCTCATTTTTTTACTCTTTTTTTATTTAGATTCATCTTTTATTATATAAAAATTCTTCATAAATATAAATAATAATTAAAAATAAAATTTAAATTATTTAGCCCAGTTCGATGGAAAGAAGCTTAAATAACATTGGTCCTAATTATAACTGAAATTTATGATGTTATTACTTTCTGATGTGTAACAATTACATTGGTTCCACTGATAGACACATAGTGAATAATATTAAGAATTAGTACTATCATGATAATTATGAATTCTGTTGCCAAACCCAGAGCTATTTACTGGTATGATTATGTGACAACTGTTACAACAGGCTTCACAAAAGTTCTATTGTGAAAATTTAAATCACAGCTAGAGGTCTATCATTTTTTTAAAAAAAATCACTGTAATGCAGTGACAATCTAGATCCAGGATGGAAACTTCAAGTGACACTTTGAAAACAGCAGAACAGTAAATATACATTATAAATAAACATAATCATAAGCAAAACCCAGTAAACTACCTCAAGCAAAAATAGCAAAGGGGTATGAACTTACTTTTCTAATTTACATCAACAAGATTATGACATGTCTTAAATGTGCTTGCAATCTTATTCACCCAAAGGATTGATCCTTTTCAATATATCAAAATACTGATTTTGTATCTCATTCTCTAGTACCAACATAGCAATAAATCAATCTTTCTGTCAAATTATTAGATGTTAGGCATTTACTTCTTCTCTGACATACAACATTCTGTTCTCTAATTGGATCCTCAAGGCCAGTCATTGACATCTGGCATAATTTTACAAAGCTTCTACTCTTTGGAGACCTCCCCTTCCCCATCATCTTTACATAATTTGATTTTTTTTATAGATGTCCAAAGTTTAGTAGACAAAGAAGTTGATTTGCTTCTCTCTCTCTCTCTCTCTCTCTCTCTCTCTCTCTCTCTCTCTCTCTCTCCCCCCTTGAATTGTTTAAAAAAATATGTAGACTTCATCCAGTTTTTCCTTAAATGAGAGATGTAGAACCTGAAGGTCTAGAGTAGGCACTGGATTTGTTTAAAAATTGGTATTATTTTATGATTGTTAGTGTGAAATCTTTGGGAAGCAATCATATTAACTGTATTTATCTGCAGATGAATGTTTTACTTTAAATTAAATTCAAAGTAGGGATCCTTTCCCCAGTCTTATGGCCCCACTCACATTTCAGAGTGCAGATCTTAACACAGCACACAAAGGCCAACTGTAGCCCTTCCTCCTTCAAAAGCAGCTGAATATTCTTGCCTTAAATCATTGAAGATTTTCTTACGCTTTGCTTTCTTTGTCTTTTCTATTCCCATTGACACAATCAATACATATATGTTTCAAAATGATCACTTTCTCTACAAAATATTTTCTTGTTCTCTTTGACTTAGTTAACAATTGCTGTAAGAAAATTTTATTTGTCTAAACCATTGTTCCTACCATTATAAAGACTATGAATACCACAAAAGAAATAGTTTGGTCATTGGAGATTTTACATTTAATTTTTCTCTCTTTATGTATTAATGGGCTTAACTTTCCTTCTCTCTTTTGTGTCTCTAATGATATATAAAATCCTATGATATTATTTCCAAGCCTTACTAGAAAAGTCTGTCTTTGATATAGCTTTTGCTCCTAATGCCTTTTCTTATGGCTTTCCCGATCTCGGAATGTTACATATTAGTAACAAAATGCTGGGATGCAATTATTATCTTTTGAATAGGTTATTCCAGCTTTGATGATATTCTCAAGATGAGATGATATACAGAGATAATATTCTCTGCCTCCTACTTCCCCTTTAGCCAATGCCCAAGTAACTTGGCATTGACTGGGCATGATTGACGTGGCTGTGACTTTGTGTCCAAAGGCTAAAGCATAATAAAACAAAGCTTTTTTTAAAAAAAAAAAAGGAGGTCAAAACACACTCCAAAAACATTTCAGTCTGGATTTTTAATTTCTTTTTGTAATCAACTATGATCAAATCTTCTCTCTCTCTCTCTCTCTCTCTCTCTCTCTCTCTCTCTCTCTCTCTCTCTCTCTCTCTCTGTGTGTGTGTGTGTGTGTGTGTATGTGTGTGTGTGAGTGAGTGAATATACACATAACATACACACATACATATGATTTTATTAGCTGTCAGGTTTCATAGAAGGCCATTTTACTTTCAGATTTCATACATTTACATTTTGCCATTACAATAGCTTTACAAAACCAGATATCAGGTCCCTCTAAAGCTCCATTTGCTCCCCATAATTTATGAAGACATGGAGATCTGTCATGCTGAACAAGCTTTTTGGGACCATGTTAATCTTGGTTAAAACCTTGTTCGTAGATACACACACACACACACACACACACACACACACACACACACACACACACACACCTGGATGACTCCTAGTTATTATGATTATGAGATCCTTTTTGTTTCCAGAGAAGCCATTGCAAAGTCTATTCTGATTGATCAAGTGACACAACCTTTACATTGATCCACCACATGACGGAGTCTTGATTTTGTGACCCTGGCAGAATTTAATGCTGAATATCCAATTACGAGCAGCTTTGAATGTCATGCCTCCCTATTGACTAAACACCTGTTTTAATTTGTATATATGGTCCCACACAATTAGTTGAGCATATGCTAAATGTGGATCATAAAAACAAACCAAATTATTCAGAGTTTTTCTAGAAGACAGGGAATGGAACAAGCAGGATTAAAATGTTAATGAAGTCTCTAAGAATTGCTTTGTGACAAAGTAGAAACAGGACTGATCAAGGAGCCTGAGATGCTGTAAATGAGAAGAACAGTTAAGCATTTCAGATGATTATGGTGATTCCATCTTTGTGCATCGAAAGAATTCAGATCAATGTAGAGACAAAGAACCCAAAGACAATTTTCTCAAATATATATGAAAAAAGATCCATAGTGTCCAGAGTGCATTTTTTTTCCAGAAAGTACTCAATAAATACCTGAAGATTGGAGGAAATCTAAAGCTACATATAAAGGATACCATGTTAACTTAAGACACAAAACATATTTAGGGAGAAAGAAATGAGGGTTGTCTTTTTATAAATTAATTGCCTAGAAGTTACCAAGATCAGGGATATGCAATAAAAATGAAAAAGGAAGTAGATATAAATTTTAAATAAATAAATATTTTTATCTGGTGAAAATGAAACTTGCTTTGAAAGTGGATAAAGAAAGCTAAGCAAGACAACCTCCTGCAGAGTTAAAAGAAGTGATGAAATTATTTGAGATGAAACTGAAATGGATGCTGGAAAAAATATTTTAGGACTGAATAAATAATATTAATATTACTGTCCAAGAAAAGATTAATAAAAAGGCATAAATGCTAGGAGAACATTGAAAACAGTTAGATCTGCAAACATAAATGGTGTAATTGGAGAACTATATAAACATAAATGCAGTTTGTCATAGTGTGGCACAGTGTGAGTACTGTATCTGTGCCCTATTCATCAGAAAACTGTTGCTAATATTCTTCTGTATAAAGGGAAGTTAGTAAGAATAAATGCATAAACCACAGAGAATTAATTTGTTAAATATGCAAAGGAAGAAGTTTCTGGAATTCCATGATAATGAGCAAATTTGGGAAGCTATGTTGGAACGGTAAGAAATAGTAAGAGCTGTGGTGGTGTAGTGGTTAGAATGCAGTACTGCAGGCTACTTCTGCTGACTGCTAGCAGTTCAACAGTTCGATTCTTACCAGCTCAAGGTTGACTCAGCCTTCCATCTTTCCAAGGTTGGTAACATGAAGTCCCAGATCATTGGGGGCAATATGCTGATTATGTATACTGCTTAGAGAGGGCTGTAAAGCACTGTGAAGCGATATATATGTCTAAGTGCTAGTGCTAGTGCTAGTGCTAATGCTTTTCTGCACTTTGCATAAGGGAATAATATCAATGGGGCTAGCATGATGGGTGCATCTTTATGCATGCAGATAAATACCTGCAGTTTTGCCAAAATAAAATAGCAATGCTAAATGGTATGCTGCTATGATGACACCAGAATACTTCGTTAAAATTAAAAAATTAATACTTCACTAAGAACTTCATTAAGAATTAAAAAAGAACTTTTGAATCTAAATCCTAATCCAGTGTCTGTAATTATTTGGTACAATTAAAGTGCAAGTGTAGGAAAACACCAATCCATATTTGCATTTACTTCTAATTTCCTATCATGATATGGCAGATGTACATGATATGGCAATGTACATAAACAAATTATGTCACTGGAAGTATATGGAGTCAGCATTTCTGAATGAAAAAAATATACATACCAACTTTACATGTTAAAGAAAGATTAGTTTACTTAAATATGCAATACTAACAACAAGAAGAGATCAGTTTTCTTCCTCAATGTAAATTATTCAGTTTACATTTATCTTAATTTGGAACAATTTAAGTTAATGGTAGTGGTATGTTCTTCAATAAATACAATACTTTCCCAATCCTTTTAGGAAACAATCTCTTCTCTCTCTCCCCCCTCCCTTCCCCACCCTCTCTCTCACACGCACACACCTGGTGTCCAAAATACTGGCACTCTGCAAACATTAAAATTCATGATCTATTGCTAACAAAGGTTTGCCTGAATAATCACATTTTTGGGGAGAATTGGTGTATATAATGCATTGCCATCTTCCTAAAGACTAGCCATGTGATATCCAAACAATGGACAATTTGAAGATCACATGACTGCATCACCAGCCCAGCAGTGCAGCAGCCACTAATAGCACCGAAGCAGCCACAACTTTCCCAGATTTTGGACATATTTTGTAAGTTAGCCAATTTGAGGTACCATGGTTTAAAAAATTGTCCTATGATATATCATTTCACAAAGGTCATGACAAGTTGACAATTTAGTAGTAGGTAGATAAAAGTCCAACCTCTTCCAAAGCTACTAGAAACATCACTTGCAATATCATTAGGGAGGGGAAATCATGGGAGAGGACAATATTGGTGTGATGCAGGTCAAGGATTTGGATCAAGGGCATCCCTACTGTATTATCAAAAAGGACAAAATGGTAGCCTCAATGGTACAATCAAAGATCCAGCCAATTTTATGTGTATTTGAATTCCGTTCCAAAATATCTGTCTAAATCTCTCTCTCTCTCTCTCTCTCTCTCTCTCTCTCTCTCTCTCTCTCTCTCTCTCTCTCTCTCTCTCTCTCTCTCTCTCTCTCTCTCTCTCTCTCTCTCTCCCGTGAATGAGCAAGAGAAACAGAAAGAAAGAGGCAGAGAACGCCTAAACATGTTTAGACATTTTGAAGAGAATCCCAGGCATGACAGGCTAAATAAACACAGCTGATTCCTTCACTGAATGCCACGTGGAATGGAAATTATTATAATTCACAATACTTTTTTTAAAAAAAGAAAAGGAAATAATATCATTCTCCAAATTAGCAGTGTAATGTTATCCACAGGTGCTGGCTGCAGCCTCTATCTGCAAATATCCAGGCTTTTAAATGCATAGGATTTCCATGCATTCTGGGACCCTACATTACATATTGGGGTCAGGACCATAAGTAAGGCATCACAACCCCATTCTATATGCTTCAGTTCACACAACGTACACAAGATGAAGACCAAAGACAACATATTAGATTGTAGCAAATAAATGTTTGAAGAGTTAAAGTACGTTTATTCGATTTTTAAAAAATACTGGTCTATACCGAGACAGGTAGATTAAAAAGAGGAAGGTGGAAAAAAGAATGTTCTATACAGTACATTCTACCATAAAGTTGAGCAGACTTCAGGAGCAACAATATCAGTGGGAAACCTGTGGTTCTTCTGGGGTTTGATACCTTTGTTCTAGTGAGGCAAAAGAATTTTCCTGAACTCATGATAATCAAAAAAATACAACAGATTCAGCATGCAGGGATGGGAAGAGCAGTCGGTCACAGGAAATCACAGGCTTTTCCAGAAACAAAAGATCTCCAGTACAATAAAGAACAACAACCCTATTCTTCTCTTATTCTGTAGAAAGGACTCCAACATTCACACCACCAAATGAAATTTCTGTTTCTTCAATGTCTCTGACTTCAAGTGGTCATAGTCCAACTGGGCCAGGTGGGAACTGGATCAGAGGCATGGTATCTTATTAGGCTTCTCCAGTAGATATCATGGAGAGTCTTTGGCACATCAAAGGCTGTGATAACAAGGGTCTTTATAATTCATCCAGATGATTGGGCTTCTGGATGGCAGCAAATGTGAGAATGGCAGGGAGGGTCAACATGAGGCTGGGCAGTTTCTACAGCTTGTGAAATTATGGAAAGTGAAACTTAGAGCCAATTATCTTTCCCTACCAGTGTAGTATTTATTTGGAGAAGCAAAAGTCATGCCAGTCACTTCCTCAACAGGCAAACTTTCCTGCTTATGCTCTTAGATTTCCCAGGTTGAGGCTGTAAGTACTTTATAGGTGATTAGCATTGCTTGCAGTTTCCTGGTTTGTTTTTGTGCCTTGCAGAAGCCTGTAACCAGTCCATGGGGGGTATAAGAAGAGCTGTTAAGCAGAAGGGAAACAAGGCAGAAATTGGCCAATTAGCTAACCTGCTAAACTGACATGTAGTCTCCTTTGCTGTCTTGGGGACCTACTCATTCAACTGATTAGGAAAACAGAAGTAAGGATCTTACCTTGTAACTACATAGGAGGATTGTGACAGCAATAATGTCAATGAAGTAGAATACAAAATTTCTCAGTTCAGAAGTCACTCGGCACAGAGCTCTTCAGATGTAGGTTCAGCTACAACCATAAATTCTCTTGCCATAGTAAAATATAAATTATGCCCTTTTCTGTTTTCTCATGCAACCAAGCTAGAAGTGATATCCAAACAAGGGTTATGGCTTTACAAATAACCGCTACACTAGTCAACTAATTTCAATCAAGGACATTTTTTTTCTTTTTTTATCCCTCCCTCTCCAATATACTGAGTCACTGTTGTGAATACTTTAAAAGTATTTTCATACCAGTCCTTTTCATATGAAACCTTATAGACCTCTTTCAACACAGTTGCTAATAGAGACTGATCAAGACACTTCAGTTACCTCATTTTTAATTTAACTACAGGTAGTCCTTGACTTATGACCATAATTGAGCCCAAAATTTCTGTTGCTAAGTGAGACTTGTTAAGTGAGTTTTGCCCCATTTTACGACTTTTCTTGCCACAGTTGTTAAGTGAATCACTGCAGTCGATAAGTTAGTAACCTGGTTGTTAAGTGAATATGGCTTCCCCATTGACTTTGTCAGAAGGTCGCAAAAAGGGATCACATGACCTTGGGACACAGCAATGGTCATAAGTATGAACCAGTTGCCAAGGGTCTAAATTTTGATCATATGATCATGGAGATGCTACAAAGGTCGTAAGTGTGAAAAATTGTTGTAAGTCACTTTTTCCAGTGCTGTTGTAACTTTGAACAGTCACTAAATGAACTGTTGTAAGTTGAGGACTACCTGTATTTTAATATTTACTTAGAAAGTTACAGAAAAATCCTACTCATAAAAAAATAAAGATAGCATCTGCTTGTATCTGAATAACTGAACAGTATATAAATTGGATTACATATTTTGTTTTTTATTTTCTTAACTTTTTTTAAAAAAGACTTCTTTCCTAAGTTAGTAATATATTGGAAGATTAGTGTCTGGGGTCTCTTGGTATTATTTTATTATTTTGCAGGATATTTTAAATGAAGCATGTGGTGGATATTTATGATCCTAGTATCAGGAGAGGTGCATAAGATATTAAATTGGAATAATGCCAGAGTGCAAGAGAAGGTCTGAAAATGCAATATACTGAGTATTGACTCAGAAATAAGAGAAATTTCCTTTCCATGCAGTGTTGTGAAAGGACCATTTACTCTTGCTCAAATTCCTTTTTTCAATCTGCATAATAAGGATATCAGCAAAATTCAGTATTATATTAGAATAAATGCTGCACAAGGCCTCATCTGAGGCTCATAGGACTGTAGCCTTAATAAACCTAGCTGGTTTGGGTGTGCTTTGGCTTTTTAACTTATGGAAGACAAACAAAATATGAGTGCCCTTAAATCCCTTATACTGAATGAATGAACCTGAGTTGGGAGTTGCTAAGATTTTGCCCTACAAAACATGCTGTACTACAGGGGTACCACACTGGCAGCCCACGGGCCGGATGCGTCACATGCAGGCCACACCCACCCCATCTCCATGAAGGGGAAAAACGTCACAAAACGTCACATGATGGCAACGTGACGCCGCGAGTTTGACACCCGTGCTGTACTAGAAATATACTTGTAGTAGTATGGAGCCTTCCATTTCAGTTTGTAAAATTTATTTGGCAGCAATGTGCAATACTGTAAGAAAAAAAACCATATCTTTTCCTATCATTGTTTTTTTTTTTTTTTCATAGTAGACATTTGAGCAAGCTGACTAGGCAGGCATCAAGTTTGGCCTCTGTATAACCTCTGCTTTTACTATTTACATAAAGTATTTATTTATATTTATTTATATATCACATTTAGAAACATCCCATTTTTTCACCTTTTAAGTTATTCCTTTGTAATTAATCCCTATATACAAGAGATCCCTAACATGGCATTCATGGCATTCCAGTACAGCTGTGGATATCGCCCCCTTTTGCCTGATTCATCCTAACTCATTCACTGTTATCATTTTCTTTTGATTTAAAGGAGGTAAATGAAAAATAAATCTGCTGCAGAGCAATGCATCAGTATCAAATATTACCAAGCTCCATGCCGGACATTTTTAGTAGATGTAGCTATAAACATATCTTAAATATGATAAAATAAAATAAAATAAAATAAAATAATAAAATAAATAATAAAATAAAATAAAATAATAAAATAAAATAATAAAATAAAGTAAAAATAATAAAATAAAATAAGCCTAGACATGTACCTATTCCATTTTCTTCATTTTGCATTTGATGTGGTGGAAGGAAGCAAAAGTTTAAGTACGGGTTTTTTGTTTATCTCTACAGTTAACAGTTACAGAACATACACTTGACTATTATTGTACACTTTAATCTGATTTTTCTAATCTCAAAGGAAAAAGAAAAGTTACAATGATTGAAAACTTGCTAATCCCCATGAAATAGAGATTTATTAAATACAATAGAGTAGATTTCTTAAAAATATTTCAATAATTAACAATCTTCAGAAGAACAGAACCACAATGGTTACTCAAGAGATATACTTTTAGTTAGTCAAACATTTCTAGAGGAGCAGTAAAATAAAATAAATAAAATAAAATAAAATAAAATAAAATAAAGGAGGTAAATGAAAAATAAATCTGCTGCAGAGCAATGCATCAGTATCAAATATTACCAAGCTCCATGCCGGACAAAAATAAAATAAAATAATAAAAAAATAAAAAAATAATAATAAAATAAAATAAAATAAAATAAAATAATAAAATAAAATAAAGGCATTTTGAGAGAATAGGTCTGCTCACAGTCATGCCTTAGTCACTTCCCATTTGGATTATTGTAATAAAGCTCTGGAGCTGTCTTTGAAAAGGATTTGAAAGCTTCAGGTGGTACAAAATGCAGCACTGTGGCCAGTTACAGGTGCAGGTCATTTGACACATGTGACAACACTGCTCTGGGAGCTGCAATGGCTTTAGTATGCTTCCAGGTGCAATTCAGGGTGCTGGTAATTACCTTTAAAACTTTTCATGGCTTTGGTCCAAGTTACTTAGGGGACTGTCTTTAGATCCAGCAGGAGAGCATGATCTGAGTCCTGTCCACTAGAGAGTTCCATGTACTGGGACCCAGGAAGGCAATCTTTTCTAGCATGGCAGCTGCCCTCTGGAACAGCATTCCTCCTGAGATTAAATTTATATTGCCCCTGCTGGGCTTTCACCAGGCATTTGAAAACCTGGCTTTGCTTTCCATCTGGACGCCCTGGCAGTATTGGGGAGCCTGCCTTATGGCCGATTTCGATGTAAGATATGAATGTGCTTGGCAGGTATTCTAAGTCATTGATATTGTTTCTCCCCCCCCCCAAAATTTATTTGTTTTATCCCAATTTTATTTTTTTTGCAGTTGTTAGCCTTCTAGAGCCATGCATATGAGATGGGCAGCCATATAAATTTACTAAATAAATATTTGTTACTCTTTGCATAGAAGCATCTAAAGCAGTGGTTCTCAACCTGTGGGTCGCAACCCCTTTGGGGGTCGAATGACCCTTTCACAGGGGTCACCTAAGCGCGCGCTAGCCCGCCATCTTGGTGACTGGCAATGTGCATGCACGGGGAGGGGGCGGGGCGGGGATCGCGGCTGCGGGACGGGGGTCGCAGCATTAGGAAGGTTGAGAACCATTGGTATATAATAGAAAGTGGAGACAGCAGCTCATGTTTCTTTTTTCTTTTTTGTACAACAGCCTGCAGACAGCCAACATTTTGATCCTACCATCATATAAACCAGCGGTCCTCAACCTGTGGGTCGCGACCACTTTGGGGGTCGAACGACCCTTTCACAGGGGTCGCCTAAGCACGTGCTAGCCCGCCATCTTGGTGCCACGCCCCCTTTGTCAATTCATCGTGCGTGGAGAGGGGGCGGGGGTCGCAGCATTAGGAAGGTTGAGATCTAAAGGCTGGGAACAACTATGTAATATATCAGCGGCCCCTATCTTTTGGGCACCAGGAACCGGTTCCATGGAGGGCAGTTTTTCTGCAGACCTGTGTGTGTGTGTAGTTTTGCATGCTGTCTGGATCCCGTTTGGGGGGGGGCTTTGCTCACTTGCACAGCCGGGTTCCAGGCAGACTGCAGACCAGGGATTGGGGATATCAGGTACATATCAACAAAACAACTTAAATTCCTGTCCCTGTTCCTAGCATATTTTTGTTTGTCACTCAGCTGTGAGGGACCAGGGTCTTCTGGGAAGGGGAAGCTGCCTCAGTTATCCTGACATATGGGGTGTGAAAATAGTTACTTAATTTCTGATATTGTTCATAATAATACTCATTATATCTATCCAAACCTAAAATCAAGACTGCCTTTATGTGTTTCTTCACTTGAACAGTTCTTGGTTTTTCATTTAACATCTGTGTTGCTTACAATGTGAACTCAAAACAATACAAATTAAAGTCACTGCATGAAACCCAGAAGCAAACCAATAAAAGCAGCAGAAATTGAATTAAACAAACAAAATGAGTAACCAGACAGGTTTCTGCAAAAAAATTCAACCAGGGGTATGTGCAGAGTGCTTTCAGTTGACTGTTAAGTCTTTACCATAGCTGGTCCTTATTTTGTAAGGCAAGGGTTTTCCAAATCAGAAAGCATATTTACTTAGTAGGCTTGAAGGCTCCCTTTTAAGAACAAAATAAACAGTAAAAAATTGAATGCTGTATATTGAGTGGAATTTACTAAATATTTCAGCTGAAGTCTTAAGTCCCTTGACCATAGCTTGGTTGGAATGGAAATAAAATTGAAGTATCAGTTTGCATTGTGCCTTCTACACTGGGAAAGTAAGATGTATCATTGTATTATTTATTGTGCAGGAAAAAATACATGTTAATACAGAAGTCACTCCAGTGCACAGCTTATTAATCATGGGTATGTGTGTGTGTGGGGGTGGGGATTGCATCAGTAGTAGGTTCTAAAACCCTTTACTACTGGCTTGCGCACGTGCTCGTGCGCACGCGTGATGCTTCTGCGCATGCGCAGAAGCAACCCGGGCGGGTGGGTGGAGCCTGCCGCCGCTGCTGCTACCGGTTCTAAGAACCGGGCTGAACCGGGAGCAACCCACCGCTGGATTGCATGCTTGTGACCTTTTATGAAAACTTTTACTAAAGGCAGAGGCAAATTACACTTCAGCATTCAAGTCGATTGAGAGACAAAATTATTCCACATAAGTGCAAAATTTAATACTGATGCCATGATTTATACATTGATATTACCCATTTGATAGGTTGGGCTGATTTCAGCAACAGGAAAGAAATCATAACGAGGACAATGAAAGAGGCAATTTTTCCCTTGGAAAAACTACTAATTCCAGTTGTGGAGTATCAAGCCATCATTTTTAAATGATGTGGGGGGGGGAGAAACCCACTATTCCTTGGTTCAGGCTCAGATACTTAAGCTTCAAATACTTGTAATATTTATTCCAGATTTAAAGCTAACCAAAAGCAATTAAAAACCTTTCTTCTTCTGTCCAAATTTACTATGTTATTTATCTACTAAAGATCTCTTATAGTTACCCTTTCTTTCTCAGCATTGCTAAGGGGCAGGTTCTCCAAGAAAAAATAGAAGAGGAAGGAATTTATCTTGCAACGACCAACCACTTTCAGTATTAGAGGATGACCAGCAGTAAAGTTACAGTAGTGATGGTGAACTATTGGAAGAGCTAAAGGATCGGGTTAAGGACAGGTCGGCAAGGAGAAAATCTAATCTATTTGGTCACTTAAGAGTTGACTTGATCGCACATAATCAGTCAATGAAGAAAGCAGATGGATTGGAAAAATTGTGTTTTCCTAAGGGCTATTGCGGATGTCATTTACCACATTTTCCAATATAACTGCAATTGACTAGTTGCTGGGGAAGAGTTAAACCACTTCCCTTCTTCTTTCTTCTTTCTTCCTCTCCTTGGCTGCTATAATTGTCAGAGAATCCAAATGAGAGGGAAAGACTTGGGCAAGGGCTTAGAGTTGTATAAAAAGGAAAAAAGGCCAAAGCTGTCACAGCTCCTCCCAGGCAGGTAGGGCAGTTGTTTGCCTTCAGAGAAAGCAGTGGTTCTCAACCTTCCTAATGCCGTGACCCCCTTCCCACTGCCGTGACCCCCTCCCCACGCGTGCACGTTGCCAGGCGAGAAGCGATGAGGTGACAAAGGGGGCGTGGCACCAAGATGGGCTAGCGCACGCGGCCCTTCCGTCGGCGCCTGCGCATTCGAGGGCCGCCCGTGCATCGCACCGTCCCCGGGTACTCATATGTGGACGGATAGAGGAGCGGTGTCTCGGTTCCTAAGACCATCGGAAATATGTGTTTTCCGATGGTCTTAGGCGACCCCTGTGAAAGGGTCGTTCGACCCCCAAAGGGGTCGCAACCCACAGGTTGAGAACTGCTGAGATAAAGCATTTCAGCTGGAGAATTTCACTTCCATTGCCATTTAGCAACAGTGAGCAAGCATACTCAGTGTGCCTTGTGCTTTTATAGCATTTATCCTTTGCTGCTATAATAGTCTTCCTTATGCCTCTATGTTCAGTATGAATCACCTTATTTCTCCTGGTCGACATTTTACAGTTCCAGCAGCCAGAGGAGGTGAAATTAAAGGCCTAAGCACGTTTTATGGTATTTTCATAGCTGCTTTTGTTCGAGCCGTCTAATATTTTACATACAGAAAATTAAGGAAAGTACAAGAACGGCAAATTCCTCTTCAAGGGATATTTCATTCATCTCAAACAGCCAGCCGGTTACGGCCACCAGTAAAACTGAAGAGATGGGTTTTTCTTTTTCTTTTTCTCAATGGCCGGCTCTTCTCCAGCTCAAGCCTTCCCTATCGATCCTTTGCTCATTTGCATAATGAATTCTTCCGAGGCGGCAATTGGCTGCCGCGAGCCGCGCTCGTGCGTGATGTCAGCACTCGCAGGGTATTGCTCGGGTTGTGGCGGGTAGTTGGAGCCTGTCAAAAATCTTCGTGCAGCGGCCGAAGAGGGAGAAGAAGCGAGGCTGAATCGCCCAGCAAAATCCGCCTGTCGAGCGGCAAGAAGAGGCGGGGGGGGGGGAAGAGTCGCGCGTAGCTGGCCGAGACTCCTCGCTTATGGCTTGTGGGTTCACCTAAAAAAGCTTCTCCGTCACCTGCTCCAAGCGAAGGAGAAAGCCCAGCGCAGAAGGAAAAGCAACACGGCTAAAGAAGTCACCCCGCTAGCCGGAGTTGGTTCCCGCTAAAACCAAGGGCGCCAGAGGCCGCCTCAGACCACCCTCTCTTTGGGGACTACCTTCGTTTCAGTCCCGCTAGTAGAATCCCCGGGAGCGCCCGCTTCGCTTAGGACAGATACGGAGAGCAAACGTGAAAGGGGGCAGCCCGCGGCTTCCTGAGCTGGCTTGCCTGGAGACCAGAGGACGCCGGACGTTAAGGGACGATCCGATAAACGCCCCCCCCCTTCTCTCTCTACAACTCTCATTTCTGGCCAGGGGCTGGAAGATCCCGGAGGAAAAGCTTTAGCCTGCCCCCGTGGACCCGGCCAAAGGTTCTTTCCGACCTGGAAAAAGGCCGAACGGGGTTGCTGGCTGCCCCTTTTCCCGAGCATCTGGCCTGCCGGCGTGCAGGAGTTCTTCGGTCCGCTGAAAGAGGCTGGCGCGAGATCGAAGCGAAGAGACCCCCTCTTCCCCTCCGAGTCCGCTCCTTCCAAGGCAGAGCGCGTCTCGGGGATAGGACGAGACCTTTAGACGCGCGGCTTGCGAAGGGGGTCCCGGAGGGGCTCTACCGGCTTAAAGGGAGGACTGAACTCGGGGGATCGCTGGGACAGGCCGGGGAGGGCGCAAGATCTTTTTTTTTTTTTTTTTTTTTTTTTTCTCTTCCTTCCCCCTTTTTCTTTTTTTTATTTTTTTNTTTTTTTTTGGTCACCTAGCCGTCCCTCCCCCGTAGCCGCTTGATAATATGAAAGGCGCTGGTTTCCCGCCGTTCCTTCTGGCTCCTCTCCTTATCTTTGCAACGCAAGTGGGGACTGTGGATGCGGGCAGCCCCCTCTCGGGCTCTCGCGCTGGTGGTCAGCAGCCGCCCCGAGATGCCCCGAGTTTCTCCCGGCAGCAGAGAAAGACCTTAGCGATGGATTTCATCGTGCCGTCTCTGTTCCGGACCTACCTGAGGGAGCTGGTGCTGGGCGACAGGGGCAGAGGCGAAGCCTTGGGCGGGTTCAAGGCGCACTGCAGCCTGGTGCTTGACTGCCCGCCGCTTTTGCGCGCCGCTAGCTCTTGGCCGCCAAGGAGCGGAGCCTCGGAGCCCTCCGGCCGCGCCAGAGCCCAGTCCAAGGTGCTGAAAGCCGGTGCGGTGCGAAAGCTGCGCCGCGCTAAGCAGCTGGTGCTGGAAGTGGGCGAAGCCAACCTAAGGGACGACTGTGCGTGGCGTTCCGAGGAAGGAGTCGTGGCGACGGCGAGCCGGCTCGAGTTTACCCTCACCGAGGAATTCAGCTGGTGGATCCGCTCCGGGGAAGGCAGGCTGAGAGTTCGGTTGATGCCCGAAAGGAAGGCATCGTTCTTGGGCAGGGAAGGAAGCTTATCAGCGGCCATCAGGGCATCCCGGCCCCGCCTATTTTTCCAGATGGCCACCAGAGGTGAGAGGATAGTTGGCGACTTCCGCAACCTAGATAAAGTCAGCTTCCTCGAGGTTTGGGTTACCTACTCTGTCCCTGAGGAAAGTTTGGGAAACGTAGCGGGAGTGAAAATAACAAAGTGGGAGTTATCCTCTTTTATATTAGAAGGATTTCTAGGGTGGATTTCTAAATCTCTGCTCTCATTTATCCCAGATAAAGCGAGCCTTTCCAATTTACTCTAGTTCTTGTAGTATTAATTCAGAAACGTCCTTTGGAAAGAGTTTGTGATTTGCTGTGACATTTTCAAATAGAATCTATTTTTTTTAAAAAAAATCCATTATACTTTTAATTTTCTGCATTCTACATAGTGATGCTTATCCTGAAAGGGAATAACATAATGAGTATGTAAACTAAATAAAAATTAATTTTTCCCTCCCAGTTCAGAGTGCTTAAATGCCTCTTCCTGTCTGATATGTAGCTCTTAGGGGGTTGTTGGAGAGTAATGCACTGCAAGAAGTTAATGTGCTGGTTAATGACTGCAATAAAGTTATTGTAAATCATAACATATCAAACAGTACACTATCAATAAACTTTTGTGTTGAGTTAATTGTAAAAAATTGACTACATATAACATTTCTTTTTCTTCTATCATGAAGGAGATTTTCTCCAAGAAGGAACAATAATCTGGAGAAATTCAGTGGAGTTTGGTGGAATTCCTGTAGACATGAATAATGTTACTTCTAAGTCAGCCTTTGTAACACTCTGATGACCTTTAGATGTGTTGGACTAATCCCCATGTTTCCCAGCCATCATAGGCCATTTTACATATTTGGAGAACATAAGTCTGTTCTAGATCCTATGCAGTTTTGGTAGAAACATGCCACACTGAATTCAGTGAAGCTTATACCCAACTTACTGTCCATAATAAAAATAATTATCTAAACAGAATACTCATATAGAGACTGGTAAGGTCTTGAATGCATTTAGCCTGGAAAATGAGATGTGCAGGTTGAGGAAAAAAAACTTCTTATTAACATCTTCTTGAAAAATTATATATATTTTTCATTTAAAAAAAAATACCCAAGAACTATTTTACACAATGATTCATTAGTAGCAAGTATCATTTCTTTTTAACTGAAATGTAAAAGTTATTCATTCAGAATAATATAACTGAGATTCATAATTGCAAAAACCACCCTCTGATTAAATTAAAATTAAGATTTGTCATTGGTCATAAACTGTTCCCATTAATTAACTGGTCATAATTAATATCTTAATATTTTAGTGCAAATAGCTTAAACACATTGCCTACATCGGGAGATTTCTGCAGACTAATAGCCCAATTTTTTAAAAAAAATTACAATATGGTTCACTGGGATTGACTTCAGTTTTCAAAACTGATAGCATAAAATATATTTCAAATTTATGTAATTCTGTGAATTACAAACTAAACTGCTAAAAAAGTACAAGCACTGAGACATAATTAGACTTCATGTAGCATAGCCAGATTTCATTCCTCAGTCTACCATGGTGAGGTTTTTTAGAATCATACTTTTCAATGTTGTTTTTCCTTTCTACATATTGCCAGTGTTTCCCCACCTCACCCCAAAGCATTTATATCATCTAATGCTAGCCTGTAAATTTGCTGTGGAGCATGTGATCTTCAGTAATTAGTATTAGGATGGATACTTGTTGAGATGTTTGATTAAGGAGAAGGAAACGTTGGATAAAGTTTTGCTGGAGGGAGTTAGAATTTACCTGCAATATACTAGCCTCCAATATACTAGCCATGCAACCTATGAATAAACTTAAATCAGAGGGAATTGACCTTTCTGGATGGACCTTCACTCCTCTTTTAAGGAATTGGCAAACCATATCATATAAAGATTCAGTCTCATTACACTTCAGCAGTACACTAATACAAACAACTATTAAACTGGGTATCTTCTTGCTGTAATTTTTTTAGATGGACTTCCTAATCTCCACTTCTTCAGTACTGATATCTGCATAAAAGCCGCTTTCCTCCTCTATAATGTTATGTACTCCTTATAATATCCCATAGGTATATAATCTAGTCATTATAAAACAAACTCTGATTCTATGAAATTTCCAAAATAGAGTGCCAGAACCTTTATGTTTATAGTTGCTAATTTTTGTAAATATTTCAAAAGAAACCTAGTTCGAAATTATGGAATGAAATCTGAAGCATTCAGATTCAATCTTATATAGGGATGAACAGGTCAGAAGTTTAATATTACTGAAATTACTTGTAGCTGAAACTGCACTTGGACAAAGAGAACTCCTACTCATGATTGGTGACCTCCAAGTAGATTCCTTAATAATATGCCATTGATTCTCTGACCTCAATTCCAGGAACATCAAGAATAGGATTTTAAGAAAGTACAGTTCAGACCTGGACATTTTTCTCCTTATTACTTATAGCAGATATAAATAATCTGATTTTGGGTCATCCACTATTGGTCCTAAATAACAAACTATGGCTACATATGTATATATGTGTCTGAGTATATATGTATCATTGTATATATTTCTATGTTTTCTATCACTATCATCCACAGCAAACCAAGTCATTATGTTAACAACTCTATTTAATTTTATATTATGTATGGCCATGCATTCTAATGCTACCAGATCTAGGCTGCAAAATATGGATGATGACTCGGTGGTAGAGAAGTGTTAAGGTTTTCTGTACTTCTTTGTTGCCATCTAGGAATTGCCTGACTTTTTGCAGCCCAGTTCTATACGTTCTCAGTGTGTTTCTTCAATGTTCTGCCAACACCACTATCCACAGGTAGAAACCTATCTACATATGGGCTTTCAATACTGCTAGTACCAGCCAAGCTGTTGCAAGAATAGCAAAGCAACATCTTTCTCTAAAGTTAGCTTCACAATTGTTCTATTGCTAAAATTGATTGGAAACATGCTGCAAATAATGACATCGGCACTGCAAAGCTTTTACACTGTATTTGACAAGATTTCCCTCACTTTCTTTGTAGTGAGTAGTTCATGACTGCCACCAACATGTTATTTTTTTTATTTAGTAAGCAAAGGTATTGTTGGTCTAAGCCAATATTAAAATATTGTCTAAGGAATGAAGAATTCATCTGAACTATGCTTAGGTTTCAAATGAACAAGTAAATGTCCTTGCTGCTATATCCTACCACACATAGAAGCTCATAAAAAATGCTTAACTGAAGTTGTCTGTTCAATAAATCACTGTTCTATGAAGGGTGACCCTCAGTGTGTAAGGGCTGTATTTTTAAACAGACAGTGAAATATTGTAAGAAAAGTAATCTTAAAGGATGATGAGCAATGCTCTATGAAACATGGCAGTAGAATATTGTTTCTTCAGAAATTGATGGTAGAAAGCTAAGCAAGCACAAAATTTACACTAATAATTTTAACATGTTTTCATGGCGAATATTAAACATAGGTTTTACACAATTCTCAAATCATATGTGAAGCAAGGACACACATAATTTAAAGTAGAAACACTGACTGTTGTTTATCAGGGTTTAAAGTACCAGCACAAAGTGCTATTCTTTAATGACAGAGAAGTGGGCTATCTTGAACCCTCCAACATGCAAATAATAGATTGTGCAGGCAACATATTCCACAGACCATTCATTTATATGGATATTGGATTAACCTTTTCTCCCCTTTTGAGGGAAGCAAAATGTTTAAAAGAGACCTTTGTGTTTATTATTTATGTGAGTAGAAATCTAATTTGAAGGTGGATATAGAAGATATTCCACAGCTCAATAAAAGGATGAACTTGGGTCAAGATCTATAAATCAATGGTCCATGGATTTCAGCTCTTAGTAGATCTTCTGACATAGTGCTGAAAACAATGCCATTTGCTAATTCACGCATATAATTTGGCAAGAAATCTATAGGTGGTAATCTATGGATAGTAATAAAGTTTTAACTCCTATACCAGTAAATTCTCATATATTTAAAAATGTATGGGTTTGGAGATACCTGATAAAGGTTATGCATATGGAGTGTGTGTTAATACAGTATAGATATCTCCCAGTAGGTGGGACACAGGAAAGAGTATATATCCTTGCAAGATAAATTTTGTACTAGAGTTTCTAGATTGCAATGGGAGCAAGTCAGGGGTGAAATCCAGCAGGTTCTGACAGGTTCTGGAGAACCGGTAGCAGAAATTTTGAATAGTTCGGAGAACTGGCAAATACCACCTCTGGCTGGCCCCAGAGTGGGGTGGGAATGGAGATTTTGCAATATCCTTCCCCCAGGAGTGGAGAGGGAATGGAGATTTTGCAGTATCCTTCCCCTGGAGTGGGGTGGGAATGGAGATTTTGCAGTACCCTTCCCCTGCCACGCTCACCAAGCCATGCCCACCAAGCCACACCACGCCCACCAAGCCATGCCCACAGAACCGGTAGTAAAAAAAATTGGATTTTACCACTGGAGCAAGTTCAGGGTAAAACTGGATTTTGTTTTTGCTTGTGATATACTGCCTGAAATTAATTTTAAAAGATTGTTTATGATGAAAGGCAAAATTCATGAAAGATACAAGATGACAAGAGGTTCTGAATAAGGAATGGGCCATTATTTTGATAGTGCCAAGATCTTTTCACAAGTGGATCTTGTGAAAAAATGGATATGAAAGAAAAAAGGGGGGGAAACTAGTATGGAAGAACAATTGCAGGAAAAGATGGTGTGTAGAGCTATGCTAATAGAAAATATGAAGTAGCATGCTTAGTGGTATGATGAAGTGAAAGAGGCTGTGGATGAAAAAAATATATGTAACACAATGCTGCATAAATTAAGATGACTGAAAGATATTATGGAAGGCAGAGAAATAAATCTGTTTTAGTAGAAATTTAAAAAAAATGTTTTGGTAGTCAGTGAAACAGACTAAAGAGGAAGCTTCCAGCCGAGTTAATGGAATTAAAAATAAAAGGCATGAAATTATTTCAGCAAAATTAAGCTGAAGGAGTGCTGAAAGGAGTAGAGATTTCTATAAGAATTGTAATGATATATTGAAGTATGGAATTAATATAAATACAAATGCTATAAATGTTTGTGTCCATTGTTGAATAAAAAGTCATAAATGCTATGAGAGTATTAATATGTCTGGAGATGTGCATGATATAACTGGAGAAATGTTAAGGTATTTATGTGGTTTGCTTATGGAATGGCTCTATGGCTAGATCTGATAATTGAAAGAATGCTTTTATTGTGTTCATGGGCCTTTTTTAAACAAGCTCCAACATCTGGCATCTCCTTTCCCATCTGTTTTGGATGATCTTAAACATTATTTTGCTAACATGTGACATTAAGGACATTATGCAATACTTTGCACACGGTGTTAAGTTTCTTCTCCTTGGTATTGGAATGTATATTAACCTTTTTCAATCATTGGCCATTGTGTTCCTCCTCAGATGTGCAGGTTTAGCTTGACTAGAACTTTTACTGATTTTTCTTCTGTTGCTTACCATTTTTCTGTAGATATGCTATCACTTCCTGTAGCCTTGACAATGACCAGGATGCTGATCTAAATTCATCTTCTAGTTTAGAGATTCTTGTAAGTAGGGAATATTTTCTAAGGAATCATGGATATTGACACCTCTCCTCTACAGAATTTCAGAATACTCCTTCCATCTTTGCTTGATCATCACTGAATACTGTATGTTACAATCTGTCAATTCCTTTATCATAACTGCTGGAGCAGCGGTTCTCAACCTGTGGGTCGCGACCCCTTTGGGGGTCGAATGACCCTTTCACAGGGATCGCCTAAGCGCGCGCTAGCCCGCCATCTTGGTGCTACGCCCCCTTTGTCACCTCATCGTGCGCGGGGAGTGGGCGGGGCAGGGGTTGCGGCAGCGGGGTGGGGGTCGCGGCATTAGGAAGGTTGAGAACCACTGTGCTAGAGGTTAGGTCCTCCTTTTGAGTTCAGGGATCTTTTGGAAGACTGAGGGTGGAGGTTCATTTGTGGGTTGGTTTCCGAATCTTTCATTACCAGGCTAGGTAACATCTTCAGCAGAGTTTAGGGAAACTCTGTGTTTTTTTGCTTTCAGTTATGGGAGATAAACTGAATGGTGCTGGTGAAAACTAAATTGAGCTACTTTATTTTATGTTATAGCAATAGCAATAGTACTTAGACTTATTCACCGCTCCATAGTGCTTTACCGCGCTCTCTGAGTGGTTTATAATGTCAGCATATTGCCCCCAACAATGTGGGTCCTCATTTTACCATCCTCGGAATGATGGAAATGGTATGTTGGATATTCTTGTATTAAAGCACTGATAAGGCTATATAGTTAGATTGTTCGGAAGGTCATGACACTTGGATTTATAAGACAAATTGAGATGTCGAAGTCTTCCCAAAAGTAATGAAATGAAAGTAACAATTCAATTTTATTCTTCAGAGAGCATTTCCCCCTAATCTATGGCACACTTGTGGACTAATACTAGTTTAACTTGAGGGCTGTGGCAGAAGCTATTAAAGTACCATGGGTTTGTCACTGCATTTTTTTCTAGATTTATTGTCATGCTGACATCTTAAAACCAGTTGGATGCTTAGTAACAGTTCTGAAAGGTTCCCTCAGTGAAGATTTGGTTTCATTTAAACTCCTTATGTACTTAGAGTGGCAAAAACTTCTCTGGTTTTATGCATGCAAAGTTCTGGTTAGCAAATTTGTTAAAAGAGAAATGAGGTATTTGACAATATGAAAAGGTGTTCGTTTGTGTGTAATTTATAACCTACTTTTGATGATAACATTATCCCAAAACAGAAATTACAAGAAAGAAAACTGAAAATTCACTGGAAACCTTCTATAAATTAGGTTTTCAACTGGAATACTAACTACACATAAGTTGGGATCAAATGTTTTCTGAATTAGACATGGGATCTTTTCAAGTCCCTTTGATAGTTTTGGTCTTGAAAGAGTTTCTGAATGAGGTTCAGCAGAGGCTGTTTTTATTCTGAAAAAGTCTGCAGGTTTGAGATATAAAAGAAGTAGTGAAACACTTTACCTGGCTATATTGTCTGGATATATTTTCTTCTCTACATGTCTGAAATGGATTGCCAAAGTTGCTTTGGACAGCAATATGGGTGGCATATAAATTCAATAACATAAAGGCATTTATTGTATTCCAAGGTGGAGACAGGAAATATTTAATATCACTCATTGGCCATGAAGTTGGAAGAAAAATATGTGTTTATTTAGCCTGGTATATATATGACAATATGAATACATAAGAAAACATATATTTAAACCCTATTAACAAACATTTCTGTACATAATATATTAATTTAAAAATGTATGTTTAATGCAAGTACTTCAAATATACCCTGCAAAATACAAGAATTAGTTGTACGAATGTATGCAGTATCTTCATGATGTATCCATGGTAATGTTATAGGACTTTTCATATTTAAGTGCTAAATGAAGAGTAAATGAAGTAATGTTTACCCTCTGATTGTGCAAAGGCTTTCATAGTGTGCAGGAATATGTAAAAAGGACATTGAATCAAGAAAACAGCTGAATTTTTTCAAGGCTCATGTAGCTGCTTCATTAGATGTTCTCAGTTTTCTGTGCATTGGAATGTATGCACAGCCCCTTTCATTCACAGACCCTTTCATTCATTGAGAAAAAAGAGGGGCAAAATGACCATGTATGCATAGGCATGCCAAAATAGCTGTGAGTAGCTTCTGAAACAGCTGGGTGAGCCTGGAAAAAGATGTTATTACTTTATTGATTCAAAGAGAGGTGCTTCTTATGTGCGCATGCAAAAAATGAATCTCTCCTTTGAAGAGTTTGCTCAGATTTATTTATTTATTTATTTGAGTTGTATGCTACCCATCTCACCTAGACTGGCCTACTTACTGATAAGATATAGAATATGAAAGATAATACATCTTTACTATCTCTATTTTGCTACTTGGGATCAAAAGAGGAGAAGGTACAGTAATTAGGTTCTATAATTAGAATGCACTGTAGTTCACTGACATCAAAATATACAAAAATTCCCTTTGACTGGGTGCTCTCCTAGACAGCTCCAGTCAAAGATATTAATTTTTTTCACATGCCCCATTTAGCTGAGTCAAGGGTGATGTCAAACATGAAAGCCCAGTGAGAAAGGAGTAATTTTAACCTAAACTTGACCTGCTTTGGACGAAATTGCCTTTCCATAATAAGCTGCATTGTGCAAAACTAGGCAAAGTATGATGGGAGACAAATTATGTCCCTTTCTTCTAGACAAATGTACAAAAGCTTAAAGCAGGCCCATAAATACAGGGCTTGTTGAGGCAATCCCTATCTGTTGTTCCTTTTTCTTGGGAGGGATTGTTACCATTATCCTTTAAGGAAAGAATTCCTTCAGAATTAATGTTTTTCTATACAAAAGGTTTAGATTCTGGGGAAGTCTCTCTAAGACTTTTGATTTTAAATAAACAAAAGCAAGCTCCCAACAGTGTTACTTTTAATTTCCCACCTGCAAGATATCCAGGAAACACATCACTGGCAATGGAGCTATGGATCTGTTGCTTCAGAAGATTTATCCAGCCACCAATTTGAGTAGTTGGAACAGCATGTCTGTCTCTGCCAGCCATAATGCTATTTCCTTAACAGTCCCTCATCTGCTCTTTCATGTTGTTGCCTTGGTTTTCTAGTGGCCAGTGGGATGCTGGAATTTTCCCCTTGGCTTCTATTGTTTCATATTAGAGACAGCCTCTTAAAACATTCTGCTTAATTGTTCTAGGACTATAGAGCCTTCGATCTTGTTTATGATTTTTACGATACTAAGATTAATTCTCCTTATTATGTATGCTGTGATATAAAGGGGCAAATGAGTATAGTAACAGAGTATATCTGTTTCCAGAGGGAAATGTCTCCAGAGTAGAAAAGTAGGATATAACTAGAATAATAATAAATCAGCATGTTGTTTTTTCTGCAAAGGACTAATTGAATTCAATGGCAAAATAAAGACAATCCATTTAGTATCACATAGAATTTTGTGGCTCACACTCTACCTACTTTGTTAATACGGGGAGTATAGTTCTGAGAAAAGAATGTGATATAGAACCACGGACTCACAGAGTTAGAAGCTTTTGTCCAATCCCTTGCTCAGAATAAGAATCCCAATTAAAGCATCTTTGACAGATGTCTCCCCAGCCTTCTCTCACTAAAGAGAAACTTACCATATCAATAATTAGTTTGACTGTTGAACTGCTCTGACCACTAAGAGCAGTATTCTCCTAATATTCCGACAGCATTTGCCTTGCTGCATCTTCAGATCATTATGGAAAGTTGAATCAGGTCAAGGCTTTCTTTTAGGTGACACTTCTTCAAGCATTTGAAGTCTTTATATCTAAGACATGGCCAACCCAGTGATCCTTTCTAATGTCAGCTGCAAAAATTCAAAGAGGTTTAATTTAATGTAATTTAATTCAATGAAATTCCCATCAAATCACCTCTTTGAAACTAATTTGGAAACCCCCCATTCAAATGTGGTGAATTGATTTAGGTGGTTATGAAGTGCTTCACAGATTCAGCTTCCCCTCTCCTTGCTTTTTGGGTTGTTATAGTATTCCAATAGCATTCCCATACCTGCAAAATACTGTGGGAAGGAGGGTTGAATTTTGTGATAGAATATTGACATTGTAATTGAATAAAGTCATGGATGAAGTCAGCTCAGCTCTCATTGGTGAGAGAAGCCAGCTTAAATGTAGAGACTCTTACTCTGAGGCTGGAGGTTCTACCTGCCATACACTGGTAGCCAAAGCTGCTTCAGATGCTGCTGATCCGCAAATCCCAGCGTCCTTCATCATTGGCCAGGCAGTCTAGGGAGGTTGGAAGTTGTAGTTGCTTTGGAAGCTGGTCTCAGGGTAGTGCGGAAAAAAGACAGTGTAATCTTGAATGGATGGATGGATGGATGGGATGAATTAATAAATGGATGAATGAATGAATAAAAATAAGTTCTAAAATATATAGTAATAATGAAAGCATATATTATGTAACAGTATTTAGTAGCTACAGCTTAATGTTAACAGTAATTCTGTTAGAGCCTTTTAGCCCCCTACAATTTTCAGTGTGCTTGGACAGAAGAAATTACTAGAACATAGAACACAGAATAATAGAGATGGAAGGGACCTCAGAGGTCTTCTAGTCCCACCCTTTGCTTGAGCGGAAGATCATATATCATTTCAGAAAAATGGTTGTCCAGTCTCTTTTTGAAAGCCTTCAGTGATGGAGCACCCTCATTGATATACAAGGCAGTCCTTGACCTGTAAAGGAGCCTGCCCATTACTCTCATACGTCATAATGGTCATGAAATGAGTCACACATGTGACCGACCCAATTTTATGACCTTTTTTTGCCACTGTCGTTAAGTGAACCATGTCCCAAAGGTGCTTTTCCAAAAGGCAAAAGGTCTTTCTTGGCTTTTTACCTTGAAAACGTTTCGCTTCTCATCCAAGAAGCTTCTTCATTTCTGATCTGCTTACACCATATGAAAATAATATTTAGTGGCCCCAGTGAAGAATTCATTGAATTTAATGACTTAAAACAAAAATCCTAAACTTAATAGTAGCAAATAGGGTTCTAGACTGAAAAACAGAAACTTGTCTAGTGAATGTTGGAACAAATCAATTATTTTGTTAGGATTTTTTCAAAAACCAATTTGCAACAATTATTTGGTAGTGCTTTAAGCCATTTTTATTGTGATTTAACACCAGGTGTAATATTACTGTGGTCATATTTTGTGGAATATTTAATCTTTACCATCACCACTCTGTGTTCTGCCCATTCTGCATTATGGTGGTGGTATCGAGTGTGTTTCTAGAATAAATGAAGAATGTTGGGATTGTATTACAGGTGTATATATTCCCAGCAGGATCTCCCAAGGTATGAAGGTCTGGTTAAAGAAAACAGGCACCTACATTGGGCACAGCAATATAGGAAGACGCTAGAGGCAGAGGATCACTTTAGTGACAATCAGAAGTGACATGGAAAATAAGGAAAGTTCTTCAAAAAGATTTCTGAACTCAGAAGGAGGTTCCAATCTCAAATTGGTATGCTAAAGGAAGCCAATCAATTAACTTTTAAGGTTGAAAATTTCCAATTGGGTTAATTAGTAGTTACATGCACATACGCAGATGAGTCACTTCAATTCCTCTTAAATCTCATTAATTTTCATGAGAATTTAGAGTACATAAATATGTGTACATGCAATATTCTAAACCACACAGGGCAGTTCTGAGGGACCATCCTATTCCACCCAGATTCAAATATATGATCTTAATTAAAGCTTAATCCAGTGATCCCACTGGTTCTCAGTGTTCTGCGTGGAACCAGGGTTCAAAAAGCAATTTAAACATGAAGAAAACAAAGAGCAGTTTCTGCTTGTCTTAAATTAATTCAGAATGTCATATTACAATCTCTTCTCCATTAGCCCTGTTAGTGTGGTTGACAGCTACCTCGACACTGACACAAACTGTCTACCTGTGTAATACTGTAAATAAATGCAGTTATTTTTTCCTTTACTAATGGGGAAAGGTGGCAGAAAATCCTTGAAAGCTTTTCTAGAGGCAAATCAGCATGAAAAAGAGGTTCCCTAGAGGGCATCTTGACTATTGAACGATCTCCTATAAGCTCAATATTTTTCAAAAGCAGAGCTGCTAATATATTGTTTCAGATGCTCTAATTTGCTGAAACATCACCAGTTCCACATAATGTTCTGACTTGAAGGTTTCATCAATGATTCATATAGGACTGAACTTTCTTTATACAAAAAGGCTGGCTTCAGAAATTCTAACTCATTTAAATCTTTCTTGTTTGGAAGAGAAGTTCCCGTTGGGAAGCACTATAAGCATCTTTCTCCATTTAGTTAAAAGCCCAAATATTTCAGCAGCCAGGAAATGTAGATTCTCTTGGAATTGCCAAGTAAAATATTTTAAATGTTATTAGTTACTTCTCTCTTTCTTTTTATAAACAATTTTCAAGAACAATAATTTATTTGACAATCTGTAGTTTTAAATCATGTTTGTAATCTGTCTATATATAATTTATGAATGGCTCTGACATATTGGAGTTATTTGCCACCTAATTTAGAAAATGATTTTTTTAATCTTTAACCCATTTATGGGAACACCACTGTGTAAATTTATATTCAAAGTTCAAGATTTATAATGGTATATGTTTGTTTTTGTTTACTGAATCATGTATTTAGAAACATATATCAATGATTCCAAAATTAGCATTCCTGAAATACAATTTTATAGTGGCCCAAATTTAATTCATTGTTAAACTTCCCAGCAACAATCTAATTTGCTATAATTTTGGTAGATAATAACACATTATGCAATGTAATAGCCAAGCTGGAGCTATGTTTAATATAAGAAAATTAAGGCATGGTTTCTTTAAAAGCGATTTCTTTAGCTTTGGCTATTTTGTACATCTGTTTCTGAAACTTGGCAGGCTCTCTTGAGACTGTTTTATGTAAATATTTAGTAGAAATATAATTATAGCTGAACATCAACAAATGATGTATACAGACAAAGTGTTTAGAGGATCAGAAAGTTGGGATCAATTTTAGTCTAAACTAGTAATCACATTCAGAAATTGAAATCTATGTTCTTTTGTCCAATGGAGGTTGGATACACTCCAATATAACAATATTCACCAATATGGTGCTTTGTGGAAGTGTGGGACCATTCATTTCATCTTTTATTCTACAATATAATGTGAAGATAGTAAGCTAGACAAGCTACTATATGCAAACCAAGGTATGTGTGTATGTGTGCGTATACATACACCTTTAAATCAGTGTTGATTTCTGGTAAATGCTCAGACAAAGTCTTGTAATTTTTTTGCCAAGTTTTTTTCAGAAGTGGTTACCATTGCCTGCTTCCTATGACTGAGAGAGAGGGACTAGTCCAAGGTTACCCAACTGGCTTTGGGCTTAAGGTGAGACTAAAATTCATGGTCTTCTAATTTCTAACATGGTGCATGAACCATTACACCAAACCTAGATGTATCTTCCCCTAAATTCAGGGCGACTCAAGTTTGACCAGAGATATGTAGAATTACACTAATGAGCAAGTGACAGAACTGGAAATGGAAATGGAACTGGAATGTTCCATTTCCTCAAAGACTCTCTCAACTTTCTTTTTAACGCATTGAAGAGTTTTGTTTTATATAAGTGAAATTCAGGGGGGAAAAGTATTATGTCATAGGTGGTCATGCAAAGATGAAAAGGATCCGTTCTGAAATGAGCCACATTTGTCTTTTCTCTGTAATTTAGAGAAATTTGGTGGGAGAAAAATGTCAGGGAAGCATAAATGCAGATTTGATAAGTTTGACCTTTTTTCTTTTCAGAACAATAAATGTCAGAAAACTTAAAATGACAAGGTGGAATAGTGGAGTTATTTATATGTTTTAATAATTTAGGGATGAAGTGCATTTTGAGACCTTCATACTGATATGATGCTCTTGCTAAACTTGGTATCTAGAAACACCATTAAATGTTTCTAGATACCATTAAGTCACAATTAAATAAATTTCTACTATAAAACAAAGTAATAACAGTATTTTAGAATTAATTATAACTTTATGAATGAACAACATTGTTGTGTTGCTCACAAATAGAAGGAATCAGTAAAGACACCATAAAAAATAGACCTACATAGATGACATAATTGTCATGTCCTCCTTCTATCCAGAATGCACAAATACTGTCCAGAAATATTCAGGAAGATAGAACTGATGATCAAACACAGGCAATCATAGCTTTCAAAAATATATTCAACATGGACAACATGGATATAGATAGGAGTGGCTCAGAATAAGATAGGAATTATATGGAAAATATGTTTCAATATAAGGTTTCATTTTGTGACCTGGGTGCTTATTTCCTCAATATAAACAAATTGCTACAATGATTAAATGATGTTAAGATAGCATAAAATTACATTTAGCTGTAGAATATTATTTCATTTTTGAGGGTGAAGTTTTGTTTTCTGAGCTTGTGGGTTTGTTTCTGAACATTTTGTTACCAGACTAGGTAACATCTTCATTGGAATTCCACTGAAGATGTTACCTAGCCTGGTAATGAAATGTTTGGAAACCAACCCACAAGCTCAGAGAACGAACCTCCACCCTCATCCTATATCCGAGCTACAGATATTTGCCACTAACACAAACTATTTCATTTATATTTAATCTGTCTTTAATATATTTTAAAGCAACATTTATACATTTCTCAAGAGATTTCCCATTCAAACAATACTACAGAGCTTTACTTTGCTTTACTGATTATATCACAGCTTTGATCATACACTTCACAGTAAGTGAATCTTTGCTAAGGAAAGATTCTAATCTAGTTCTAATATAGCTGGAGGATGATAGTATATACTGTAGATGACTAGCCTATGCCAATAATTTTATTCTTTTTATGCACAAATTAATATTTTAAATGCCCTCATGCATCTTCATAATATGCAGCAGCATGCAATCTTGTATGTTTACCATTTAATTTTGTCTGCAGTTGTCAGTGAAAGATATTTTTTTTTTAGTTTCAAAACAAAATATGCATCCATTTTTGCTTTGATGCAAAGGGATGTGGGTGCCCGTTTGTGTATGTGTTTTAGAAAGCTTCTTCCTAGAAGTGATAAAGATCCCTTCTACATTCAAAAGGAATATCTGATTCATGTTAGAAATCATTTTTTTTTAAAATTCAGGTTACTGTTTGTCCTGTTATTTGGGGTTCCTTTAGGTATATAGCTTGATAATGTAAATAGGTTTGTAAGATGTTATTTATCATTCGTTCTCTTGGCCCTTCATTAAATCAATGACCAGTTGATTCCTTATAGTCCTATATTACATAACTTTTTTTCTTGATTCAACAAAGCTTAGATATTGCACACCAGTCTTAATTACAACCATTTCCACCTGAGATCATTAGGAAAGTGGCGACCTGGCTATTCTGCATCCATATAAAAGGCAGTGATTATATTTCAATGGGAATCTTGGTTGAGAATGCTTGGGCCTCTTTGGAGGACACTTATGCTAAGAATCATCAGCTCCACTAGTTTTCTTGGAATATTCAGCAGGTTCTGATAACTTCACCCATTGCATTTTCATGAACTGCCTTTTAGGTTTTAATCTTAAAGAATCTAGTTGGCAATGTTCTGGGTACTTTCTGATCAGGAAGGTTAAATAGAACAGGTGCTAAAATGACTGGGTGCTGTTACAACACTTTTGAAAGAGCAATTCCATTGCCTGGGAATACTTTTAAACTGCTTTAGATGCTGGCTGTGGCAAAGGAGCATATTTGTCCAGTTATGTCTAATTCACTAGGTACAACTATGCCTGAGCCACTCAGATTTAGCAATAATTACATGCCAAAGGTGCTTTTTCAAAAGGCAACTGGACTTTCTTTGTTTTTCCTTGAAGAGGTTTTTCGCTTCTCATCCAAGAGGTTTCTTCAGTTCTGACTGAATGACAGAAAATAGAAAGATTTATACTCCTTGCAGCCATCTGGTCATTAGCACTATCTCTGAGAGTTGTTGAGACCACTTGGGGGTTTATATGTGCCCTTGGATAGTGCAAATGGGTGTGGAACAGAGGTGGGTTCCTCCCGGTTTGGACTGGTTCACCTGAACTGGTAGTGACCCGTTGGTGACGCCATGATGACATCATGGATCCGGTTTGGTTGGTGCCGGTCCGTGGGCACCACTATTTTTTTTAAAAAAAAATTTGAATGTTTATTATTTTATTTTTCTTCTGTGCATGTGCAGAAGCTGAGTTTCTGGCACTGCGCATGCGTCGCCATCTTGTTTTCAGCTCTTTTTTTTTTTTGAATTTTTTTGAATTTTTTGTACTGTGCATGTGCGCGTGCACGCAGTGCGCCCGCACAGCGTGGGAGGAAGCGAACCGGCAGCGAGGTTAGTTAGAACCCACCCCTGGTGTGGAACCTTCTTGGAACTGCTGAAACTGTTGTAAGGAGATAGGTGGTGTAGTATCCCTCCCACTCTGATGAGAGAGGGCTGTTTAATTTTAATGTAGATGGTTTGATTCCTCTTTCAAACCAGCAGTCCTCTCTGCTCAGAATGTGGACTTTGCTGTCTTTTGTTGAACTCTTCACTAGTTCAGCATTGTTTTGAACAGAACTGAAGAAATTGGTATTAAACTTTAAAACCCTAGAGGGCAGATAATCAGTGGGATGATTATCTCTCTTGTTGTGGTTAAGATCTGCAGGAGAGGCTTTTCTGAAGATATCCTTACTTTATGAGGCCTTATCAAGCATTCTTCTGTGTTACTCCTAGTCAAGGGAGGAGTTATTTTGGTTCCACTTCCCTCTTCCTTTACGAAACAGTTAAGGTACAGTTTTACAACCAGACATATGGTGCTCTTTTTAAGAATGATTTAGTAATTTTGCTTTAGTTTTTAATTCTGTTTTTACTAAATTGTTTTATTTTTTTTTCTATTTGTGCTTACTGAACAGGCTTACTCACAGAACATTGAAACTGCAATATCTATTAAAAACAACCATGTGATGTGGGTTGGGCTGAGAAAGAATGGCTTGCCCAAAGTCAGCTTCTAAAGCAGTAGTAGAGAGCACAATGCCCTCCCTTTGACATCTCCATGTTTCCTTCTATTTGACTTCAGTTTTCAAATCCTTTCACGTATAGAGAAAAGCAACAGAAGCAACAAAAATGGAAAGCTAGCCTATTTAGAAAAAAAAAAAAAGACAAAGCTGGAAGTTGTAGCTGGAATCATTTTTATGCAGCTTGAAGATATGATGGGGAATTGGGGAGAACTGTTTGTATCCTGGCAAATGTATGTTATGAATTGTCACGCTCAAAAAGGCAAGCATCCTTCCCACGGAAGCCATTATGTGACATGCTCATGACATGGTGTCAAAGTTCTAGAAATAACTGCTGGTATTTCAGAGAGCCTTTGAAGGCTTACTCTCTTTGGTGAGAGTAAATTGAAGCCCCTTTTGGATAATTTAGTTTGCTTTGCTTGTGGCCCAGTTTGTGCCATCTTTTGTTTCTTGTTTTAATCATTGTATTATTTCTGTATCATTGTTCTCAGTATTTTTTATCAGTGAACTGCCCAGAGTCACTTATTGTAATGTAATGAAATAAATAAATACCCACCAGCCACAAAGAAAGGCTACCTCTATATTTGTGTATCAAGTTATTATTGCTATTGGTACAATGCCATTTGTCTAATGGTAATAAAAGTGTAGTGCCCTAATCTTTGCAGTGACCCAAGTTCAATGGATCACAAATTGCATATTCCTGCTTCCTCAAATCTGGTGTTCTCCAGATGTGTTAGGTCTGCAATTTCTCAGTACATCTGGAGATGCCAGGTTGGAAAAGTTATTTAGAAAAAAATATATATGGACCTATATTTTAAAGTAAATAACCAAGGGAAATATGATCCCTAAAGTACTTTGGAATGTATCTTTGTCAGGTAACAGGCATAAGGGATTAAATTTCTAACTAAAAACGAGCAGACTTCATGATTCAGCTAAAGAGTGATCATCTTCCATTGTCTTCCCACTTTCAGCCATGTTTCCTCACTCAGCAGATATGAAAGTGTTCATTGAAGAAAAAAAATGCTTACAATGTATATTATTCATTTCTGCAACATTTATGAAAGGCAGGATCATATCCATAATCAGAAGTGCCATGTTTTTCTCTCTATTGACTCAGGTGTTTGAATTAAATAGCTATTAACACCACGAAACAAACAAGCATCTTACACAGCCTGCATAAAATATTATTCTACAAATTAACCAGATGTTCCTTTGGGGAAAGTAAAAAGCCTTGCAGAACTTTTTTAAAAATTCAATGTAATGACTATATCTTTTCTGAAATTTGATTGATGTCTTCTTCTGTTATATCTTAATTACTCAAATACTTTGATCACAGAATAACAAACAAGTCCATTATTTTGTTTTGCAATGGGATATAGCACCAAACAGTGAAATTAGTTTTTTGGGTTTGATCTACAACCCAACTAGATTTTAAAACTAGCCCAGAGTTGCTTTTCAGAGTGAGATGAGCAGCATATACATTTAATAAAATAAAATAATAAATAAAATAAAATAATTAAAATAATAAAACAAAACAAAACAAAATAAATCTGAGTCAGTTTTTCCTAAGAATGAGTGATCCACTGTAAGGAGAACCATAAGCATTTGTCTGGCTTTTTCTCTGACTTTATTTTAATTAAGACAAGAAGCAGAGGACAAATCAGGGTTTTACATCAGTGGTATAGCCATTTTTTTTTTATTTCCAACATTTTTTTCTTTCATTGATGTAGTGTTTCAACTTCATCCCATCTCAGATATCCCATTTTTTCCCTCTTTCCCTTCTTGAAAAATAAGTACTAGCATAAATACTATGGTACACATATTAGTAATAAAATAAAATACAAGCAGAATAACAAAACATTTATAGTATGCATCTATTAACCAAGAAGAAGACATGAAAAGCATGGACATTCAATGTCACCTTCTCCAACTTTACTCCTTCACTATCATAAGCATCCCTTCAGCCAGCATGACCACTTTGAGGACACCTGGCATTTCTCTTTGAGACATAAAAATAAGATCAGAGAAAGTTATAACCCAGAAGTGTTGCGGATGTGGGAGACCTTAGGACAAAGAGTACCTCAAAATCCAAATTTATATCTATCCTTAAACTGTTTTTTTTCCTGGATTTTGTGTGTGTGTGGAATGGATAATTATGGGAGTGATTTACACAATTTTTAAATGATAGTCTTGATTAATGAGCTAGTAATCAATTTAGCACTGATTTTATTGTTATTTTACTGAATGAAAAACAGCTTGAGGAACTATCTGTGCATTTAAGCTTTAATTTAGTCTTCAGTTCTAAGTTCCATTATCTTCAACGGAGCTATTGTATTTAGGATTGCAATCTTAAAGCAACATGTGTATATTTGTTTGTTTATTCTAAGAGCCCATATACCATTTGTTTCTCTGAGAGGGAACTCAAGATGGGAAATAAAGAGAATTTCTATATTTAAAACAATAACTTTCAACTTCTTATTTGTACACTTATTTAAAAATTAAAACAATTTTTGATAAAGTAAAAGTTAATTATTAAGGCTTTTCCTTGGATTTGATTAAAAAAAATTGCTTTAGAGCACTTGAGGCATAAACACAGAAGTTGAACCTGCTTGAAATTCCCTAGAGCAATCACAGGATTGGTGTGGTAATGAAATATAATCACAGGAAGACCTTGCTTTAAGAAGTTGCAGATAGGTGCTTCTTCAGAACTCTATGACCCTTTGGAGTACCTCTTTGGAACTGAATCCAAAGCATTAAATGAACCCATTAACTAAAAATGTGAAAAAGCACATGGGTTAGTAAAATATTTAAGTAACCCTCCCCCCAAAAGAGAATGGTATTATACTTGACAAATTTCTGTCACATTTTGTGGTTGTAAGCAAAGAGGATGCTAAGTATTGGGCCAAGGCAGCTCATTCTTTAGGGCTCCAGACATCAACATACGTCAAGCTATTTGTTTAACTGTCAGATTGGGATTAGAATCTTATCTTGCTTTCAAAGAACATCACTACTATATAGTCATTTTTATTAAAAAAAAATAAGATACTATATTTTTCAATGGAATAAAACTTCTATATGCAGACTCATTCATGAATCAGTGTGCATCCCATCAGCTGTTTTGAAGAACACCAACAATCAAGCTGATGCAGCAGAATGTTGACACCCAGCCAAGTTAAACATGTTCTTAAGCACATACAAACATGAGTCTTAAGCACATACAAATACATTATATCTCTCTATTCTTATTTTTTTTAAAGTCCTTGGAATGTATAAAGGTTTGTGAGTGCTGTGAAAACGTTTCTATTACCAGTTTAAAATCCTCTCATTTTGAAGTGTAATGAAAGCAGCATTAAGTTATAAAATCTGAATCAATAACACTTTATTGATTGTTATGGGCAGATATGAACTCTGCAAACTGTCTTGTGAATGACTTATAAGTACTGAATTTTGTTACCAATTCAGATAACTTAAGTTTTGTTTTGGGAAGGATTGCAAAACAATAGTTGACACACAGATTCTAAAGAGAATTATCATTAGAAAACATAACCCAAGGAGGGACCTTAAATAAACAAACATGTAGAAAATATTTTATGCCTTAAGGCATAACTGTTATGCCAAGTATGGATGAGATAACTGTCACCCATCAACTCTGGCATGCAGCTTTTGTGTTCCTTTGTTTTTGAGAAGTAGTTGTGATTTCTAGCCTATAAAACAATCCTATTTCTGTACCACTTCCCTCTTGTAAACCTGATGGTGCTTTATGACAGAACAATGCAATAAATTAACAGTAGCTTAAAAACAGTATGACAATAGCATAGTTATTTAAAAGGTGTGGGGATTTGAAAGACAAAAGCAGAATAAAACCATTTAACTAATATTAATCCTGGAAAGGCCTGCCAGAAAGACATTGAAGGACATTAATTGTGGTTGAAGTGTTTTGTGGGTTTGTGTTCTCTCTCTCCTGAGAGCAGGAATCTAACCTGAGCAAGGATTAGTGAAGCAGGTTTCATAACAATAACAGAAAGAGGATTTATTTCCAGCAAATACGTGCTAGGAATAAGCAGAGACTAACACCTAGCTAACTATATCCTTCCATGAAATATTCAGATAGCATGGGCTCTGTGGTGCGTGTGCCTGGAAAGCAAGATTAGTAATCCTTTGGACAAAGAGCAGCCAGAGTGAAAGACCACAATGGGACACAGAGTTAAACCTTAACTCCCCTATCACTACCAATTAGATCAGTAGATCATAAGCTACTAAAAAGTTAGTCTTGTTGGATTTGTTACCTCCAACAGAAAAGGAATCTATGCAATTGAAGGAAAATGATCCCTTTCTCTGATACTTCTCAGAGAACCCTGAAAGAAATATTTCACATATGTTTTCCATCAATAAAATGTATATCAGGATATTGGCTTTGAATGGAACACAACTGATGTTACAGTTTGGGCTTAGGCAGCCATTGATTAAAATATATACAGAATAAACCTGTGTTTTCAACCTTGGCAACTTTAAGACGTATAATTTTCAACTCTGGCTGTCTGGGGAATTATGGCCATTGAAGACCACACATCTTAAATTTGCCAAGGTTTATTGGAATGAATTGTTCTAGGTGGAAATCTAGCTCTTATTAGCTGGCCCTATCCTACGGCATCTTAATAAGGATTGGCATTTTTACTGGTATGTTCTGGAATTATAACTGATAAAAAATGTGGCTTCATTTCAAATGTAATGCCTAAAATTCTCTGAATAGTGCTGGGTATGTCTTTTTGGGGAGAAGATTTTTTTTGGGGGGGGGGTTGCATGTCCACCACATATGGCAGATTGTTCCTTAACTTTCATGGCATTTCCAGCATATATTACTATATGGTTTGTCTATTTTGGCAATTATTGATGACTTTTTAACCATCATTATATATTCTTATTTCACAAGCGTGTTTTGGATGGATGGATGGATGGATGGATGGATGGGAGGAATGAAGGAGTTCTATATGGAAGAATAATTAAACCTTTTATTTTAGAGAATTCAGAGTTTTGTTTTTCTAAATAAATGCCCTTTCACTGTTCAAAATAACTAGTTATGTAGAATGATATTTGCATATCTGCCATGGAATGCTATACAAGAATCTGATATTGCATTCTAGAGTACAAAAATTATGGCCATTAACCATGTACAAAGAGCTCTCAAAATAGAATTATTTATTGGCCAAGTGTGATTGGACACACAAGGAATTTGTGTCTTAGTGTACATACAAGCAACAAGTGATAAATCATGATCATAATCATAAAATACGATCATCATAAATCATAAGATACAAACTCAGTGATGGTCATAGGATACTAAATAAGCATACAACATAAATCATAATAGGATACTAAATAAAGACTATCAACATAAATCATGAGATACAAACAACAAAGTTATAGTCATAAGAAGCTAAGGAAATAGGTAATAGGAAAGATGAAAAGATGAAAAGGATAATAGGTAATACAGCCTTACTAGGTGGTTTGACATCCTAGGGCATAAACGGTGTTGTGGGAATTAGTTGTTTAGCAGAGTGATAGCATGGGGAGGGGGGCGGAACTGTCTTTGTGTCTGGTTGTTTTGGCGTGGAAAGCCTTGTAGCATTGTCTTGAGGGAAGAAGTTGAAACAGTTTATATCTAGATGTGAGGGGTCTGTAGATATTTTCACAGCCCTCTTTCTGGCTTGTACAGTATACAGGTCCTCAATGGAAGGCAGGCTGGTTGCAATTATTTTTTCTGCAGTTCTAACTATCTGTTGGAGTCTGTGTCTGTCTTGTTTGGTTGCAGTGACAGACTCAATAATTCCTTTGTAGAACTGTATCATCAGCTCCTTGGGCAGTCTGAGTTTTCTGGATTGGTGCAGGAAGAACATTCTTTGTTCTGCTTTTTTGATGACATTTTTGATGGTAGGTGTTCATTTTAAGTCTTGAGATATTATAGAACCTAGAAACTTGAAGGTCTGTACTGTTGATACTGTGTTGTCTAGTATTGTAAGAGGTGGTAGAATAGGAGGGCTTCTCCTAAAATCTATTATCATCTCTACAGTTCTGAGTGTGTTCAGTTCAAGATTGTTCCGGCCGCACCACAGGCCAGTTGTTCAACTTCCCATCTGTACGCAGATTCATTGTTGTGTCTCTGAATCTGAATCTGAAGTGAGTGAATAAATAATAAAATAGCAAACTCATATCAATTAATATAGATATGTAAATTGGGCATCCTGAATAAAAAAAATCTTACTATCATAAGATTATATTATTTAGACATTCAGGATGAATGATTTATTTACTCATGATTCTAAGTAGCTGCCTGTGAACAGTTACATCTAATTTATTTAACACAGTTGTTCTGTGAATAAATAAGAATGTTCCTATGCTCTTAGAATAAAAAAAGTTAAGTCAAAACATAGTAATTGAAATAAAGGCAATGCTATCATTCAAATGCCATTCTAAGATTGAAGAGGTTTAGTTTTGAAATCTCACTCAGTTATAAAACTCACAGATTTGGGGCTAGTATTGCCCCACCAACAGAAAGATGGACAGCAGGCATTGTCTGTCTGTCTGTCTGTCTGTCTGTCTGTCTGTCTGTCTGTCTGTCTGTCTGTCTGTCTGTCTATGAAATCTAGACTACATCAAGCATCGGGTTTAAAACTTTTTATTACATTAGAAATTTGTATGCATTTTTGTTTCCCTGAAGGCATGTGGAGAAATAATTTACCATTCAAATGGTGAAAACTAAAAAGGTCTTTTGCTGCAGTTTCCATCACAATATTGCTTATAATATAAATTATTCGGCACTATTACAGTTCACAGTGTACTAATTTTGAACTGATTGATAGATAAATAAAGCACAATTCATTTTGGCTAGACAACACACTTCAGGAATCATAGGATAGGTTCCTATTTTTAATTCTGTGGCAGTGACTGATATAATAGAGTAGTGAAAGCTGTCAGCAAATATGCAAAAAATATTTCAAGATTGTAAGCAGGAGCGCTGCCAAAGCAGGGTGGTAATCAGATGTGGAATTCCTTATCTTGAAGAAGCACAGCTTAAATGGTGGCAGTAGTGGGAGATAAAGCAAAAGAGGCGATGAAGGTAAGGATGAACAGAGAAATATCTTCTAAAGAATTGGAGCAGAAGACCCATGTGAAAAAGCTATTGCTGAGGAAAGATTCCTGCACTGCCAAAAGTGAGTCTCTGCCAGGTTCTGGACAGGAGTGATAGGAAAGATAAATTAAAAAGAATGGCTGTATGCCTACTTCAAGGCTCTTCATCTTAATATGAAAATATACGGTATATTCTGTAGTGCCAAATCCATCCTGAAATGTTCAGATTTGAAGAGGCAGAGTTTGCCACATTACACTGTTTTGGCAAGTTGAAATTCCTTCCCTTGTTCAAACTGATGAATTTCAAGTTTAACTTGAGAGTTGTACAAGTGATCCAAAAACTAGTTGCAGCTAGAAGCTAATTGAATCTTGGATTTCTTCTCCATGTTTCTCACTCCCCCACTCCAACAGTAGTTCTCAGAATCTGTTTAACTGCAACACCTTTTCCTCCAGACTACAATCTCCATCATTCTTAGCCAGCAAAGCTAAAAAGAGGACAGAGATTGGGCAATACTGCTTGAAAGGATACTAGTGGTATTCGTTTTTTTAACATTAGTATCCATGTATTTACATTAGAAATTTTCAGAAAAGAATGCAAATATGGAAAAGGTAATACAGGCATCCTTGACTTATGACCAGTCACTTAGGAACTATTTGAAGTTACGACAGATCCCCAAAAGCTCATTATAAACTTCATTAAACTTCAGATTTGAAGTTTCAATGTCCACCCATAGTGATGTGATCATTTTTTAGATGCTTGGCCACTGGCCCATATTTATGACTGTTTGCAGCACTCCATGGTCATGTGACTGTAATTTATGATGTTTTTTCCGGAAACTGAATTTTATTTCCAGTTTGGCAAAAACTGCCCCATAATGAACACTGGGCTCACTTAATGACCATAACATTTACTTAACGGCAGCTATGTTTACTTAATGACTACCACAAAAGAGGTAGTAAAATCAGGTCTGGTCATGTGGTGAACTGCTGCTTTATGACCATCACAACTTAATTGTGGATTCAGTTATGATCATAAATTAAGGACAATCTGTACAGTACAAACTTGGGCAGCACTGTTAGTGCATCATCTTTACAATTTTAGATTTCCATTACTTCAGTCATCTCTCTTAAGGCACCTCAACACATTTTACATGATTTATACTGATTAAAGATTGTATGGGATTAAATTAACTGCTATTTGTATTTCATTGACAATATTTTTCTTAGCATTAATTGTTCCATTTCAGAGTCTTATCGTAGTTACAATAACATGACAAATTGTAAGTTGTGTATCATTTGGATAAACACTTCACTGTTCTTTAATCCAAGCTATTCATAACAGTCCAGTTGGTTTCAGAGGTCAGAAGAACCAGATTGAATTCCCTCAGTGCATAGTTGAGAGAAAGGGATTATAAATCCCTGCTGTGGGCCCACATAAAAATGATCTCTCCCCAGAGCTACTAAAATCCACTGATGAAATCTTTAATCAGCATTAATAAATCAATTAATTAATTACATTAGATTTTTATTTCACCTTTATTACTTTTAAGTAATTCAAGGTGGAGAACATACCTAATACTAATTATACTAAACATCCCAAATGCTAATCATAATTTTAATAGAAACTTTAGGAAATCTAGGGTTAACACATCATGTTGAGGAAGGGAACTTTACTGGACAGAATGGGAAAAATGCTTGCTCTAGTTTCTACCATCACAATTCCAGTTCCAGTTCGGAGAAAACAGATTATTTCATATGCTTTTACACATACTGTTTATGACTAGTAATGGTAACCAGATCAACATCTTGCCTTGTTATTCTGCTCTGTGTTTATGAGCATGGGTATGCCTTTTGCAAACCTCAGTCTATGCATTGATGCAGTTATTCAGTAGTATTTCCATACAGTCCTTTTTCTGCTTTCTTCTATCCTATTCAGTTCTATCTACATTTTACAGGCATTCTTTTTAGGAGCTTTTCTGTCCAGTTCTTCAGATTTTGAACAGTGTATAAAAGGACCTCACATTTGACTCTGCATTTCTTTTTACAACTTCTTACAGCCAATAACATCTGCTCACAATAAATGGGAAGATTAAATTCATTAAGTATATTTTATGGACACAAATTATATTTTATTGTATAAATAAATTTAATGTTTTAAATGGAGCAAGCTGGTGCTGGTACAGTGAGAAGTGTCACTATCCAAGATTCATTTCAAGAATATCATTTATAAAATTATACATAATATAAATATGTGATGTAATGAAAATTATACACAAAAAGTGATATAATGAAGTTCAGGCTAGAAGGAAACTAAATTAGAATTTGTTAAGGAAGAAAATGTAACTCGGGATTTTTAGCCAACTGGAGACCTTTTCAAGCTGTGCTCTTGGCAAGATTGAAAAAAATATTATAGTAGTTTATAAACATTCAACTGAAAGTCAGAGGTGACAATCAAGGCTCTTGTAAAGGTGAAAAATAAGAGAAACTCATTTATGTCCCAATATACTTCAACAGCCAGACAGTTAGAATGCTAGTTGAGTAAAAGGATCAAAAATGAGTTTGTGAAAAAGGATGAACTTTTGTGAAGTGCAAGTGATAAGGTGCTTGAATAAATGATGTTCACTTTTTCATTCTCCGCAATATTGGACAAGTATAATCAAATTTGACTTCACTTGACTCTAACCTTCATTGATTTCCAAACGCCATCTGTGGATTTGCTGATATAATACTGCTATGCATTGGCTTATCCAAAGAAAACTAGAGAAGTACAAGTCCTCATTTATATTTTTCTGTAATTGACCCAGATACAACTTATATATTTCTTACTCATGTCTCCTATTAGCTATATGTATGAATCGTGGAAGGCAATAAGTCAGTTCCAAATTGTGAGAATGAAAGGTTCTTTTTTTTTTTGTTTCAAGCTTTTTATTTTGTTTATCTATATCTATATATCTATATATCTATATATCTATGTATCTATGTATCTATGTATCTGTCTCTCCTCTCCTCTCCTCTCCTCTCCTCTCCTCTCTTCTCCTTTCCTCTTCTCTGCTTGCCTTCTCTCATCCCTCATTT
>QLTV01003831.1:322555-340171 GCA_003457575.1 Thermophis baileyi | reverse complement strand
CCTCTTAGCCCCCCCCCGCCACCCCCCTTGCCTCTTAGTGCCCCCTGATGCCCCCCTTGCCTCTTAGCACCCCCCTAAGTCATCCCACTGCCCCCCAGGGGGCGGTATTGCCCACTTTGGGAACCACTGGTTTAGGGGATGTCAGTGTTAGTGTTCTTCTGTTTATAAGTACTTCAGGTGTGGGTGTCTCAAGTGAGGGTCTTCTGATGGGTCAGCTGTGAATCATCAGTGAGTCTTGTGATGGGTCATGTGATAAGGATATTACATCAGGTATTTGCCACTATTGCAAATATTTTAGAATTCTCCAAAATTGCCTACTTTTAGTTTGATAAATCTTACATATTATCTACCTAGTAGTCCTACACTGTCTGGGGATTTAAAGTATTGACCAGAAATTCAAACAGAGTTGTTTGCAATAACTATTAGCATTAATGGAATTATAGGAAAGGGGGAAGGGCAGCATAAAAATACATTGTATTGAGTATAATACATTTATGAACAAACCACATTTTGAAAACATTCCTAATTGTATTTACTTAATGCATGAGTCTTCTGTACTGACTGTTAACTTTAAAATTTTGCGTATATCAGATTTGCTGCCACTGGATCATAGCAATAGGTTATAAATGCATAAAAGCGGCAGTTTTAAGTTAAATTTTGACTCTCATTCATTTTGATATAAGAATTTCTAGGAAACCTTCTAGTAAATGTGAACTTTGTTTTCATGCAAATGGGTAAACATCTAAATAGATGTTTAAAATTCTGAGAGTGCTTGGGAATAAGACAAGTGTTTACAGATTTACAGATTAACAGAGTTGGAAGGGACCTTGTAGCTCATCTAGTCCACCCCCCACCCAAGCAGGAGACCCTACACCGTTTCTGACAAATGGCAGTCCAATCTCTTCTTGAAAGCCTCCAGTGATGAAGCTCCCACAACTTCCAAAGGCAAGCTGTTCCATTGGTTGATTGTTCTCACTGTCAGAAATTTCTCCTTATTTCTAGGTTGAATCTCTCCTTGATCAGTTTCCATCCATTATTCCTTGTCTGTCCTTCAGGTGCCTTGGAAAATAGCTTGACCCCTTCCTCTCTGTGGCAGCCCCTCAAATATTGGAATACTGCTATCATGTCTCCCCTGGTCCTTCTCTGCACTAGACTAGCCATGCCCAGTTTCTATAACTGTTCTTCATATGCTTTAGTCTCCAGTCCCCTAATCATCCTGGTTGCTCTTCTCTGCACTTTTTCTAGAGTCTTTAACTACAAGGTAGATTTACATTTTTAGAGCCTTTCTTACATTTAATTCCATCACATTCAATTAAGCAAAGTCAAGCCTATTAAATACATTCTTATAAATACTTCAGAAGACATTAGTGAACTCCATATTTTATTTATGACATTAGCATGTCCTACTATACAACAATGGCCATGTGAAAACAAGGGACCTCTGCATTTTTCTAGATGCATCTTTTTGTTGGCTTGCTCACTTTTTAAAGGAGCTTATTTTTCTAATGTAGGGAATAGATCCATTCAAGACATCTTAACTGTGGATCTCCCTTTTTATAGAACTCTGGATAATCCAAAGTACTGCAGGACAGATGCTCATGTGTGAGAAGCTTCTGGCAGAGCAGTGCTGGGTTAAGCAAGTGTCGGTTTACTTTCAATTATTTATACCCCCTTCCTCTTTTCTTATTTTGTTGCTGTCCATTCTCACCTCTGGGTGGGTTTGAAACAGGCATTACTGGTAAAATAAATAGATAAAATGCCATGTATAACAAGATTGAGCAATTTGTGCCTCTGGAAGCCCTTCTAAATGTTTATTCAGATGAAGATGTATACAGAAAAGGTTATTTGCTGAGCTGATTTACTCCATCACACCAGCTCTTCAGATGGTTTAAATAGAAGAAACCGAATCAGCTCTGGAAGTTGAAAGCAATCCATACAAACTACGTTATTACTAAGCTCTGTGGCTTAGAAGTGATCTAGATGGATGATGGTGAATCTTCAAGTATCTACTTCACCTTATGCATTTTTCATAAATGTTCTTGTTATACTTACAGTTTCCTTGACTACTGACCAATTGTATTAGTAGCTTCTTTCATTTCTGACTGCTCAGGGAATATGATCTCTTTAAAATATATAACCAATGAATTATTGGATGGGAATGTCATGACATATAGGGGCATGGACATAACATTTATTATTGTTATTTTGATTCATATTAATTCATTATTTCCTAGTCTTTTAAAAGGTCCCTAAAGAGCTTACAATAAACATTTTATTTGCATGGTTGTTATCCTGCCCTTGCTTCAAAGTCAAAGCAGTAAAATTGGTTTTCTAAATTTTCTATCTAGAATAAACTGAAAGTAAATTACGATAGATTGAGAAATTGTGATTGGTATAGCCTTGTTAAACCAATTGGTATAGTCATATCTCAGTGAATAAACTTCAATTGTCTGTGTTTACAGAAAATATTGAAATGATGATTAACAGACCAAACACAATATAATAGGTCAAAACCAAGCAAAACCCATTGGTCTCATTGAAACAATATACACAGACAGGGATGTACAAATTTGGGTAGCTGTCATGCTGTTTTTCTACAACACACCAAGTGCAACATTCCAGAAATTGGGAGGCCAATGTTTGCTTTTGCTTCTTTATTAGTATTATACTTTACGTTAGTAGTATACTTTTAAATATTATTTATTTCTATTCTCCCATTTTGTAAGTATGATGGCTATAGAAATCCATTAATAAATAAACTATTTTGTTTCCTCACTACAGACTTGGATGTGTTTGCTTTAAACAACAGGCATCCACCTAGAAGAGGGGAACTACCAGAGAAGGGGTCATGGGTCTCTTCTTTTGCAGAATATTTTTGTATTGGGAGGTTTTAAAACCCTGAAAAAGCTTGGTCCAAATTGGTCCATTTTGGTTCATTTTGCCAAAATTCCCAAAAGGGGAAATCATCCCAATGTTTAAAGGACCCCAAAGCTGAATATTTTGTACACAACAGCTTAATATGAACCCAGTCATAGTGTGGTGTAGCATAGTGTAGCATAGCATAGCATAGCATAGCGTAGCGTAGCGTAGCACAGCACGGCACAGCACAGCATAGCATAATCAGGTATTTGAAGTTTACTCAGTACAAAGTAAGTCAGTAAATCATAAATTTAGCAGGATGAGTGAATCTCATCCTATCTCAAAGGTTTAGTGTAGTGTCTTTCAAACTGAGCAACTTTAAGATGTCTGGACTTCAGTGTTCTGGCTGGAGAATTCTGGAAGTTGAAGTTGAAGTTGACACATCTTAAAGTTATCAACTTTGAAAAACACTGGATTAGAGCAATGCATAAATCCACCTAGTAAGTAATTAAAAGTAATTAATAGACCTATGTAAGGTGGCTGGGTGTGATGACAGTTCCAATGGCTGGAAGAGATACTTCTTTAGAGGTACAGCAAATGGTGGAGAAAACTTCACAGGTAACATAAAATTAGCAGAACACTAGCCAATGTCTTTTATGCTGAACTTACATTTAAACTTAAGTGTTTCTGGATAATGTTTGTCTAGAATTATTGCAAACTTCCCAACAGATCTGGAAAATATCAGCTTGGAAAAACTAATACAGTCAAGCTTTATTAATTAAAAAAATGAGGTAGAATGTATCTATTTTTGTTCAGGCATGTACCGTATTTTTCAGACTATAAGACACACTGGTGTATAAGACGCACCAAGATTTCGAAGAGGTAAATAAGAAAAAAAAAGTTTTTGCCCTCTCCCAGCCCCCAGGGAGCACTCTGCAGACCTCCTAAACCCTCTGCCCACCCGTTTTTGCAAAAAATGGGCCATTTTTTGCCCATTTTTTGCAAAAGTGGGGGCGTTTTTGCCCTCCCCCAGCCCCTAGGAGCACTCTGCAGACCTCCCAAACCCTCTGCCCATCCTGTTTTTCACCCGTTTTTCACAAAAACAGGGGTGTTTTTGCCCTCCCCCAGTCCCCAGGAGCACTCTGCAGACCTCCCAAACCTGCGCACCTGTTTTTGCATGGGGCGGAGCTTCGGGAGGCCAAAAATGGCTGTATTCCATGTATAAGACGCACCAACATTTCCACCCTCTCTTAGGGAGGAAAAAGGTGTGTCTTATACTCCGAAAAATACGGTATTCAGTTTCAGGGTATAAGAGTGGAAAATCTTAAAGCTGGTTACCTTGGATAGAAAATATAGATTATATGTACCAAGTAGAAAACTTATTCTGAAAAAAAGATATACCCATTCCTAACAACTACTTTGTTTAGTGACCATTTGCAAATATGATAATAAAAAATCATTTTCTGACACATGCACACATTTACAAGCAAATTTCCATACTGAGAACAATGTATATTGGAGTAAGAGTAACATTGTTGTAGCTGTATGAGAGAACTTTATCTGAATGAGACAGCAGCAACTAATAATCTTCCCAGCGAGTCTCTTTCTCGCTCAGTCATATGTTCACTTAGCAACCATGTCACTTAGTGACCGAGTCATTGGAAAAGAATTAGGCACAAAGCCAGCTTGGTGAACTTGGGCCAGTCACACCAGGGGTAAAATACACCTACCTGTCCTACCGGCTTGCTAATGTGCGCATGCCGCGCGCTGCCAATGTCTGTGCATGCGCAGAGCCTTCTGCGCATGTGCAGAGGGTCAAAACTGGGACGTAATGACATCCCGGTTTGGGGGGGGCACAGCTCCCGCCGCCGGCGCTACCGGCTCTCCGAACTACCCGCTGCAGCCCTACCAGATCTCGCGAGCCGGATAGAGCCGGCTGAATTTCACCCCTGAGTCACACTCTCTCAGCCCTAGGAAGGAGGCAATGGCAAACCACTTCTGAGAAAAAACTTGCAAGAAAACTGCAGGGACTTGTCCAAATATCCGCCAGGAGTCTCATTGACTTCAAGGCAATAATAATAACAATAATAATAATAACAACAATAACAACAACAATAATAATAGTAATATAAAATAGAGGAGAAGTGAGGGAAAAATTATATAATATTAATACAGAACTAGATCAATAGCAATAGCAATAGCACTTAGACTTATATACCGCTTTACAGTGCTTTACAGCACTCTCTAAGCGGTTCACAGAGTCAGCATATTGCCCCCAACAATCTGGGTCCTCATTTTACCCACCTCGGAAGGATGGAAGGCTGAGTCAACCTTGAGCCGGTGAGATTTGAACCGCTGAACTGCTGAACAGTCAGCTGAAGTAGCCTGCAGTACTGCACTCTAACCACTGCGCCACCTCGGCTCTTATCAATCTATCAACTAATATGCATTCTTGTATCTAGAAGAAACCTTTAGAACTGCAAAGGTTCAGACATAGCCAGTGTGCAGATGCTAAATATGGGAATATTTAGCATCTGCACACTGGCTATGTCTGAACCTTTGCAGTTGTGTATTGTAAACCTTCCCCTTACCTGAAAGCTATAAGGAAAGTGTAAGGATGAATATTGGCATCTAAAGATAAAAATTATTTTGCTAAGTTAAAGTGGTAGAAATAACATAATGAATACTGTGGTAGAAGTAAAAATGTCTTTGTTTGGAAGCATTTTCTGGCATAAAGTTCTAAAATGTCTAAAATGTGGCTTCTTTTCATCCAGAGCTACTGGGAATTGTATAGATATTATCTTTGAAATTGAATTCAGTGGAGTTATGTCAGCAGCACATAATATTTTATCACATGGGAACTACAAAACTGTTTTGGGGCCCTGCTGTGACATTATGGCTTCAGTCCTTTCTATGCTTGTTCTATGAATTAGTCCCATTCAGACAGTGGCAGTAAACATGTGAGTATTCTGAAAGTTTGGATGCAATACAATTTTTTTAAAAACTGCCCCCATGGGTCCAGAGATTTGATTTACCACAAAAAATTTTCTGCACGAAGGATATAGTATAAAACTAAATTTTGCTGATGGAGCTGTTCCAGGAACTGTTTATATGGAAAAGGAATTGCAACATAATTTGTTCTGAGATCTTGAAGTTTAGAGGTCCATAATTTTTTAGCCACGTGGAAGTTAAATAAGTCTTGATTTGGATAGTTTATGGAAATACGGATATTCCATACTTTGACCACTGACTTTTTCCCAAGATGGCTCTGTCACTTTGTCATGAAATAACAGTAGTCAGCTTTTCCTAAGGGTTTTATCTTTTTTTTAATCACACACCAAAATAATAGTAATAATAACATCTGTTTTTGTTTAGAGATCATAACACTTTCATAAACAATTTTTTTTCATAGGAAGTTTAAGAAATATGGTGGTGTTATGCTTAGCTTTATATCAGTTAGAGGTAGGAGAAGGAATAGCAGAACTGGGGAGTGGAATTAAAAGAGGGATCAGCCTAGAATCCCTATGTAACATCTGAAATACTAAGTCGAAACACCCTCCCCCCTTGAATTCTGTTGACCCTTATCTAATTCCAACCAGTTGCTAACTCTTAGTTGAGAAGATTCCTGTGCACAAGGTTTTAGCAATAAATCAGTTTAATTGGACCTTCATGTGTAGACTTGGTTTTGCCTGACATTAGGCCAGCTTTCTGTTTCTTATCTATGCTATTGATATATTCTTAGAGTTAAATTGCAAGTCAACATCAATGCATTTCTTAAAATAATAATTTAATTTGCACTAATATGCCTTTTGGTCTATACTTTTAAAAACAATAGACCTTTCTCTGAAGGGGCCTAATTAACTTGTACAAAGCCATATTAAGTTGTTTTTTAAAAGATAAAACTCCTTTTTTTTTTGTAATGGTAACACAAAGACCTAATGACAACAGTAGTCACAAAGTGACAAAAATATGTGTTTATGCCAAAGATAAATAATGAATTAGTTTACCTATGTTCTGATAGATCCAGAATATCTAGAATGATAACAAAAGCCGATTATCTAAATAAATTCATCAATAACTTTTTAAATAATATAAATATAATAAATAATCTATTAAATTGTTTGGAACCCTTTCAATTTCATACTGAATAAATAATGTTTTCTAGAACAAACAGGTAATAATCTCACTTCTGTAACTTTATAGAACTTTATAGAACCAGTCAGGTTTAAAGAGCCACATCTTTCTCACCACTTATTTGCTTAATGACAATGCATGAAGCTTTCAATAAATGTAACATTACAGCTGTAATCTAATCACACTATTTCTATACATACATATTTCTGTACATAACTTGGAGTTAAAGCCTGTTTTCATTCTGCATTTTTCCCCCCAGTTTCCATTCCAGCCAAAGTAACCTGATTTATGCTTTAGGGTTTGTTTGTTTTTTGGCTTGACCTCCTATATCTGCAAAAAGTGCAAAGGGGCCTGCATGTGGCTTTAAACTTCTCTTGACATTAAGCCATTTAGTACTGTAATCAATGAGATAGGCTTTCCTAGGACCACAATGGAGTGTTAATTAGCTTCCAATTTAGAAAACAATGTGAATTCACAGTTGTTGTAACAAGGGAAAAGAGCAAAACTAGAGCTATCTAACAAAATGCTGAAAAATGCCAAGTGGTTAGAAACTCCAATCTTCATTTTTTCTTGTTTCCTCTCTTCATTCGCAGCTGGGTTTGAGGGAATACTACAGGTCTGACAGTGGAGTGGCAGGTATCCAAAGTGTTTGTACTGTAATCTGAATGTGATGACATCTGTCAAACTAATGTTGCTTGCATTCCTAATTAGAAAAGCATAATTGGAGCAAAATTGTGGGGGAAATGTTGTTTTTGTATTCCATATCCTTAAAAGATTGACTTGATTTGAAAATGTTAATATATTGTGATCAAGTTATTCAAAAAGTTCCAATCTAAATGCAAGTTCAATAAAAATGCATATATGCAACCTATACTGCTATACTGATGTTAATATAAAATGCAGTTGTATGTATATTTGTATGCATGTATATTTAGGCATTAGACAACCTGATGCCCACCTGATGTTTTTAACTGTAGTTATAAGCGCGTTTAATGTTGCCCATTCTGGGATGCTTTATGGGAATTTCAGTCCAAAAGATATACTTGGTCCAGGTTCCTTTGTGCTACTGTTTTAAAGTTGCATGCTTATGGTTCCATTCTGCCATCATTTTTCATTTTTCATTATTGTAGATGTGATAACCTATGACCTTGTAACTTCTAGGTTGCATTATTGCTATGTGGTCTACATGGAACATTGGAAAGCAATTTGGAAGCTAGAACTTGCACAAAATACTAAATCAATACTAACATTGGAATCCAGGCAATGAAACTATAATCCAATTTCTTGTCACAATTGTTTCTAAATAATTTTATATCCATTGTCATAGGATAAGATTTACAAAAGGGCCAGTAGAGCCAGATACATAATGATACATATTTATTCCTCTGGTAGATTTCTTTATAATATTTTAATGAGATGGACCTCATTGATTTGTTTACATGCAAAAAACCTGGTTATGCATTTCTAGGCATATAGGCTTTTCACCTTGTGAGATTCATTCTAATGGAAACAAAGCCTATGGGTGTGGGGGGGAAAAAGAACCTACTTGTTCTTAATTTTGAACAATCCAGGGGTGGGTTCTAACTTACCTCGCTGCCGGTTCGCTTCCTCCCGCGCCGCGTGGCCGTGCCTCATGAGCAGTGCCGAAAAATCCACAAAAATTCCCCCCAAAAAAGCCAAAAACAAGATGATACTGGAAAATAGACTTCTAAAAATCCCAAAAAAAAAAAAAATAAAAACAATTCCCCCCCCCCCAAAAGATGCCAGCATCCACGAACCGGCACCGACTGAACCGGCTCCGTGACGTCACCAGCGGGTTGCTACCGGTTCGGCCGAACTGGTCCGAACCGGGAGGAACACACCTCTGGAACAATCCTATTTCTACCCTTTTATTGCTCTGCATAGATACTTGCACATATATTTTCCAACTAAAGTCTCTCATGCTGAAACTCAGCATGTCAGCTTGCATGCTTTCACTAGACAATCAATGTAAGGGATCTGAGACAGTTTAATAGGAAATATCCAAACATGGATGGGGTGACAATACGAAAGATGCATATTTGCTCAGTGACAGTTGAATTTTCAATGACAAAGAAAAGCCACTGATTTTTATTTAGTTGCCTCCTTTAATTCCCTTGTACATGAGCAACTGATGGTAAAATGTCTACAGGTGGCTGCACAGCATTCTCTGAAATTAGGCTTGGGGTAATGAGAAATTTCTTGCTTAATTCTTGCAATGCAGTTTAGAAATACAGAAACCATATGAAATCACAAAAGATCAGAACTTCTTCAGAACGTGGCACTAGCTGTAAAGAAAAGCAATGAGATGTGGCTTTGTAAGGCACCATCAAGAGTAATACCTTCTATTTATATATTTTTCCCTTTTGCAATATTATTTAACAACATTGATATAATGAAGTATAGTAACAATTCTCTAAATTTTCAGCATGCGTGTAAATAATTAAATTTCTTCATTTAAATACTATTTAAATTTCAGAAGTTCTATCACAACACATTATGAATTTCTTACCAGTCAACAAAGTAGAACAAGCAAACATTTTTCTATTACTTGTTTTATTGAAACTTTTAGATGTGAGCCTGCAAGACTTAAAGTCATTACTCTCTGTCCAAGATAATCCAGTAATAATACAATATCACAGATATGCTTAATCATTCAATAATATCAGTAATTAATTATGTTACAAAACATAAAATTGTGATACTGCCTCATTAAATCAAATGCCTTTATATCATCATGAAATAGCATGCTGGAATAACATGCTTAAGGGGAAAATCAATTGCAAACATCCTAATTCTGATGAACAAAGAAATATTTGTTTGAGTTAGGATGATGATTTATCTACTGACAGAGTTGGAAAGAAGATTTATGAAGATCATTGACTAGAGCCGAGGTGGCGCAGTGGTTAGAGTGCAGCACTGCAGGCTACTTCAGCTGACTGCTAGCTGCAGTTCGGCGGTTCAAATCTCACCGGCTCAAGGTTGACAGCCTTCCATCCTTCTGAGGTGAGTAAAATGAGGACCCAGATTGTTGGGGGCAATATGCTGACTCTGTGAACCGCTTAGAGAGGGCTGTGAAGCACTGTAAAGCGGTATATAAGTCTAAGTGCTATTGCTATAGAGAACCATTGTAGGATTCATAAAGCGAAGGCTTCACAACTCAGTTTCAGGTGGAGGTAAAATCTCTTCTATTCATTTTTAATAAAGTTCTTTAATGTGCCATTCTCTTGGGTTTTAATTCTGGTTTTAGTATTTAATTCTGTATTTAATTCTGAACCTCTATTTAAAAATATGTTAATAATCAGACGTATATTTAATAAATAAAATCTCAAAGCTCCACCTAAGCTCACAAAATGAAAAGAAGAAAAAAAGCCTTCCATTTCTCTAGGTCAGGGGTGTCAAACTGGCAGCCTGCGGGCCGGATGCGTCATGCACAGGCCACGCCCACACCAGTTCCGCAAAGGCAAAAAACATCGCGATACGTCACGATACATCACATGACGCAATTAGGTTTGACACCTGTGCTCTAGTTAAATGGTCCTATTATATATCAGCAGAAGATTCAGGCAGGATGAAAGCATTTTATATTTACATATACATATACATATACATATACATATACATATACATATACATATACATATACATATACATATACATATACATATACATATACATATACATATACATATACATATACATATACACATACACATACACATACACATACACATACACACACACACACACACACACATATCTATCTATCTATCTATCTATCTATCTATCATCTATCTATCTATCTATCTATCTATATTCTGCAGCAAATTGTTAGTGTTTACTTCTACAAACTATAGAGCTATTTAGCTCCTTTCATGGCTTTAAAATAAGGATTTGACCAGTGCATGGAAGAGAAGTGTAACCATTATTATTAGTTATATATTTCTTCTAGGTCCATAGGGAATATGCCACCAGATACCAGTTGCTAGTAAATACAGAATGCAGAAATGCTAATGTGTTTATTTCCTGCTACTTCTTTACTGCTCAATTCATATATTCCCTTTTCCTTATTCAGGGATCAGCAATCTTCCTTCAGCTTAATTTAAGATATCTCTACGATAGACCGATTTACCCAGGTAGAAAGGTATTATATATAATAATTGTTTTTGCTCTTGGCTGCCATTTTTTTGAATATCTTTTGAACTATACCATTGAATAATATAGTTCAATATTTATTTATACTGTGGTTCTTGTTAAACTCTGTTTACTATCCCAAGTTGCTTTGGTAAGATTGGGGGGGGGGTGTATCTAAGTAAATAAATAAAATCAGACATCCAGTAAAAAAGCTATATATTATTTTTTGATAGAGCAAGAGAGAAAACTGCCCAAAACACATTTTATATATATACCCAAAGCAGTTGTTGAAATTTATTTATTTTCCTCATTAATCTACACTCCGTATCCCATAATGACAAAGTAAAAACAGAAGTTCAGAAATGTCTGTAAATCTCAGATAATTGTTCAGTATTGCCATCTGGAATTAATCCTCAACCCAGGAACAGAACTATGGTACATGTAGCAACCCCATATATTTAGACAGTCTGACCACAAGGATCCCTATTTGGTTGGACTGCAACCATGAAAGGAAGAAGAAGAAGAGAAGGACTAGGGGTGACATGGTAGCAGTGTTTCAATATCTCAGTGGTTGCCACAAAGAAGAGGGAGTCAAACTATTCTCCAAAGCACCTGAGGGTAGAACAAGAAGCAATGAGTGGAAACTAATCAAGGAGAGAAGCAACTTAATATTAAGGAGAAATTTCCTGACAGTTAGAACAATTAATCAGTGGAACAACTTGCCTCCAGAAGATGTAAATGCTACAACACTGGAAGTTTTAAAGAAGAGATTGGATAACCATTTGTCTGAAGTGGTGTAGGGTTTCCTGCCTAAGCAGTAGGTTGGTATTCTATTCTATTCTATTCTATTCTATTCTATTCTATTCTATTCTATTCTATTCTATTCTATTCTATTCTATTCTAATTCTATTCTTTTCCCTTTTTTGTTTCCATAAAGATTTAGGCTAAGCACAAATTCAAATTGCTTCATAAAGCATTTTTCCTCCCTTCTCCATTATTAACATACAGAGAAATTGCCACATTGATTCATTTTGCATTGCACTGAGGCTTGTCCAGCAGTTCAAGTACAGGTAAGAGAAGAACAGGCAGAGGTGGTGGTGGGGGGGCAGAGTTAAATGTGTCATCAGTTTAGAGTCTTTGCTTCATATCCAAGTCCAGCTCCCTTGAATTCTGTTGACTCTTATCTACAACCAATTTAGTGCTGATTGTTAGTTGAATAGTTTCTTGTTTACAGGCTTGAATAAATCTTCTATGCTGCAACCTGATTCTTTGTGCCTGACAATCCTCAACTTACAACTGTTCATTTGGTGACTGTTCTAAGTTACAACAGCACTGAAACAAGTCACTTAATATGACGTGTTTTCATACTTATGACTGTTATGGCATCTCCACGATCCTGTAATCAAAAGTCAGGTGCTTGGCAACTGGTATTTATTTATAGCAGCATCCTGGGGTCATGTCATTGTCATTCGTAACCTTCCCAGCTGGCTTCCAACAAGGGAAGTCAATGGGAGAAGCCAGATTCACATAATGACTGCAGTGATTTGCTTAACAACCATGGCAAAAAAGAGTATAAGTAATTTACCCAGCTTGTTTAACAACAGAAATTCTGATCCCAATTATGGTTGTAATTTGACTACCTGTAGCCAGCAGAGGCTTCTATGCATATATTTCATAGGTAAAGAAGCCTCTTCAGGATAAAAGAACTACTGGTAGTCCTCGAGTTACGACCACAATTGAGCCCAAAATTTATGTTGCTAAGTGAAACATTTGTTAAGTGAGTTTTCCCCCATTTTAGGATCTTTCTTGCCACAGTTGTTAAGTGAATCATTAAAGTTGTTAAATTAATAACATGGTTGCTAAGCGTATCTGGCTTTCCCATTGACTTTGCTTGTCAGAAGTCGCAAAGGGTGATCACATGACCTCAGGACACTGTGACCGTCATAAATATGAACCAGTTGCCAAGCATCTGAATTTTGATCACATGACCATGAGGATGCTGCAATGGTCATAAGTGTGAAAAACGGTCATAAGTTAAATCACTTTTTTGGTGGTGGTGTAACTTTGAATGGTCACTAAATTAACTCTTGTAAGTCAATTACAGTACAGTACCTGTACTGAATTACTGAAGATGCCTTAGAACACAAAGTACTGTATGTTCACAAGGTTCACAACCAGGGGTGAAATCCAGCAGGTTCTGACAGGTTCTGGAGAACCGGTAGTGGAAATTTTGAGTAGTTCAGAGAACCGGCAAATACCACCTCTGGCTGGCCCCAGAGTGGGGTGGGAATGGAGATTTTGCAATATCCTTCCCCCAGGAGTGGGGTGGGAATGGAGATTTTGCAGTATCCTTCCCCTGCCATGCCCACCAAGCCACATCACGCCCACCAAGCCACGCCCACAGAACCGGTAGTAAAAAAAATTGGATTTCACCACTGTTCACAACCCAGTATTGCAACGAGAACTGAGTTGTGTTAATGGCAGAAATCTTCTCTGACAACTGCCTGACAGGATTAAGTGAAAAATTCTGTATCATCCAAGGGAGCCAAAAAACCAAAGTCCTAACTATGGGATGACAGTTTTTCCTTTAAAAGCAGGCTTGAAGTCAAAATAATACAGATTTCAACATTCAGGTAAAACTTGAACAGCACTCAAACTTGACGAGTGTTTGCCTTACTGACGAGTGGAATGTTAAGTTTTTCACATTCTACCAGGGGTGGGTTCTAACTTACCTCGCTGCCGGTTTGCTTCCTCCTGCGCCTTGTGGGCGCGCACGCGTGCACACATGCGCAGTGCTGAAAAATCCCCCCCAAAAGTCCCAAAATAAAAAAAGCCAAAAACAAGATGGCGACGCATGCGCAGTGCCGGAAACTCAGCTTCTGCGCATGCGCAGAAGGAAAAAAAATTCCAAAAAAAAAATTCAATTTTTTTTTTTAAAAGATGCTGGCGCCCACGGACCGGCACCGACCGAACCGGATCCGTGACGTCACTATGATGTCACCAGTGGGTTGCTACCGGTTCAGGAGAACTGGTCCGAACCGGGAGGAACCCACCTCTGCATTCTACATCCAGATTAGGAAAGGCCTGTTCATCACTTTTTTAAAGCAGGCCTTTGAAAATATAGATTTCCAACCATTAATGAACACTTACTTGAGAAATGAGTTAAGAAGATAATTTTAAAATCTCATTATGCAGGAAATTTGTCTTCTAGGTTTGCAAAACAACAGTAGATAGTTAATCTGCATTAGTTGTTTGATTAATGTTTGTTCAACTAGTGAAACATTCAGTCACATGCAGAACTATTTTGAATTAGTTTTCATTACCATATATTGACTATAATTAAAATTGTATTTATCTTTTTAAATTTGGCAGCTTAGTTGTGAAGGAGCCTAGTTAAGGTGGTAGATGAGGCGAATATTACTCCTTGTTGCTTTGCTATTATGAACGTTTAATTTTCTTTTTAGCTGTACAGTACATTCCTTCCTATTCACTTTTTTCTTGACTGTTTATTAAGTTGCAGCTTTTATTCTCATTTAAAATTTGTTTTTATCTAGATTTGTAGTTTGTTTTGTTCCAATGTCTGACTTAATAAACATCAATAAATCCTACAAGCCCCTGCATCTGAGATACCTCGCAATTGTACTTGTAAAGGAGCATTGAAGAAGGAATGCAAGGATGCTTAAGTAAACATCAATTTAATTTTGGAGAGGATGAATGGGTGACAAAGAAGCTCAAGGTAACTCCTCTTTGATTTTTTTTTTTTTTCATATAAGAGGGAACAGAGGGAAACTCTGTCAGGCTTTCAATATTCAACTATTATTCCCTATATCAAGAAAGTAGAGTTCCAGTGGCCCTTGTGGTATCTATTTTCTGATCAGGTCTAAGTTAAAGGACTGACAGCCAGACACTGTTCATCTAAATCCCAAATACATGAATTCAAATATTCAGTGAAAGAATACACTCAATGAATAGGTCTTCTATTTGCCTCTTTATATGCTTATGTTGATGGAATCTGATGATGGAACTTTCCTCTTGTATGGGCCAACAATTCTTCATAAAATGTAAAGACTGGGGGGGGGGCACAAAAGTCCACAAATAATTTGGGGACTTTGCAGTCTTGATGGAGTTGTATTCCAGCAAATGTCTAGATAGTTAAAAGTCTTTCTATTATTATTACATTTCTCTTTCTTGAATATTCTGTAGTCTGGTCCAGGAGTGGATTGCCCAATCTTCTTCCTGATTTGGCAATCTGAAGTACAATTCCTGTAATTTCCTTATCTTCTTCTTACCCAAATGTTCTTCACTGAACACTCATGCTGAAAATCCTGGATTTTAATAGATATGCTCATTTCCTTCGTGTATTATGTCACTCCTTACCTTTCATCTGGCCTAATCCTTTTGAACATTTTGTAACCTTCAATTATTGCACTATGCTCAGGTTTCCTCCCATCATGTTTCAATAATGCCTACTAAATCACATTTGTCTTCCTACATTAAAACTTTTAATTCTTTTTATTTGTTACCCATACTCTGTCCATTATATATAGGCACTGAAATTTTTGAATCATGCATCTTGATCTATTCCTTCCTGTATTTCCATGTTCATTACTGGTACCTTCACATCCTGTATCTTCTTAAATCTACTTGGCATTGCACAATTATTTAGGTTCTCTTCTCCATCCTCCACAGGGTTCAGTATAAAGCCCTTTGAATCAGGACTGCAAGGCCTCTTCTAATCACATTCTTCCCAGTTCTTATAAGGTGCAATTTCCATCTCTTGCCAGGAAATCCCCATGTCAGAAATATGTCCCATTGTCAAAAAATCCAAACCATTCCCATTGACACTTCAGCATAGCCAATTCTTTCCTTCCAATAGTATTATCTCTTCCTGGGAAAAGTGTAACAGGAAGGAGCAAAGAAAACATTATCTGTGTCCCCAGCTCTTTTACCCTTTGATCTAGTGCAGGGGTGTCAAGCTCGCATCATCACGTCGTCATCACGTGACATATCACAACTTTTTCCCCCTTCGCTAAACCGAGTGTGGGCATAATATGATGCATCTGGCCCACAAGTTTGACACCATTGACCTAGTGCTTCATGGTCCCTTGTAATGACATCAAGCCTGTCCAGCTACATCATGAATACCCATGTGAATCACTAAGAAGGGATATTTTGTCATAGGGCTTAAATTCCTATGGGAATCTCTATGACACAACCTGAATGTGTGCACCAGGAAAGCCACTTAGCTCATTTAATAAGCTATCCAATTGACAATATTGCAAATTCAGTCTCTCTCAGTATACTGATCTTCAAGTCAAAAGCACAAATCTTTTCCTTTGCAGGATCTCTAGAATTCACTTAGGATAGAGGCAGTGGCACTTTATCCAGAACTCCAGAAATGTAATCAAAATGAGCCTTTTCTTTTTCTTTTGCTTTGCTTTGCTTTGCTTTCCCTTTCCCTAACTAACCCTTTTTTTTACTATTTATGTCTAGGATAACTGATTATCACTTTTCTCTCTTTTTTGTAAATTTTGTATCCCTGTGAGCCTTTCAGCAGACGTGTGCTTTGTTTATATAGCAGCTATTGCTCTATTATTATTGATTGCACAGTCAGCCAGATGTTTACACTGAATTTGGCATTTTGTCCATTATTATTATTAATAAATATTAGTAATAGTAGTAATAGTAGTGACAGAAGTAGTGGTAGTTATCAAACAATACATGCCACTAATTTGTAAATAGTTTCTCCATCACAGATTACTAAATCATTAGGGTCTAATGATACTGCAACAATTTTGTAGAAAAAGGCAAAAAAATATTTTGGCAAGTATTTGCTTTTCAGAAGAATTTGCTTAATGGGAAGCAAAATTATATCTTGGGCCAAGGTCATTGTCAAATCAGTACATTTACCGAGAAACAAATATATTGAATAACATAACTGAGAGATGTTAAGGTGTAATAATCTTAAATATTCTTAATTCACTTTCTATGTCTCCTCAGTGTTTTTTTTTAAAAAATATATTACTGTAATTTGTCCTTTTAAAAATTATTTTATTTATTCAACTGGAGATTAAACAGCCATCGGTTAGGAATGTGCTAATATTTTTCCTGTATTGTGCAAGGATTAGGCTCAATGGCCTAAGTAGCTCCTTCAAACTCTGTAATTGTATGATAATATTGTAACTACTTTGGAACTAAAATGTACTTGTGTTTCATTTACAAAATAGTGTTTGTATTTCAAGTCCTACTTAATGTATGAGTAGTGTATGAGTAGTGATTTGCAAAGCATTCAAAAGAGGTATTTTAGAACAAACTAAGCATTTGGGCATTGACTGCTCACATTGCTGATTTCCATACACTGGCTATAACCAGTGAGTCCTCAATTATAGGATGTAGTGTGGCCAAGGAGGTAACATCAAGGGTGGGCTGTGATAATGTATATATGTATGTGTGTGTGTGTGTGTGTGTATA
>QLTV01003831.1:262450-286349 GCA_003457575.1 Thermophis baileyi | reverse complement strand
AGATCATGTTTATCTTGCATTTTTTTTAGGTTGAGTGATTTTTTATAGAAGATGGCAACTCCACCTCCACTGCGGGTTTCGCGATCAGAACGGTAAACATGATAGTCTCTTACTTTGATAATGGAGTCAGGGAGGGATGCATTCAGCCATGTTTCGCAGACAAATATAATGTCGAATTTAGCAGTTTTAAGTAAGAGGAGGAGTTCGGGTATTTTGTTTACAATGCTTCTTGCATTAATTAGCTTGCATTTAAGATCAGCAGTGGTAGATATTAAGGAAGTAAGGGGCGTGCATGCCTAGTTTTGGATGATGAGAGGTTGGTTTTGGTTGATGGTAGGTTGGAGTCAGGGAGGGATGCGTTCAGCCATGTTTCGCAGACAAATATAATGTCGAATTTAGCAGTTTTAAGTAAGAGGAGGAGTTCGGGTATTTTGTTTACAATGCTTCTTGCATTAATTAGCTTGCATTTAAGATCAGCAGTGGTAGATATTAAGGAAGTAAGGGGCGTGCATGCCTAGTTTTGGATGATGAGAGGTTGGTTTTGGTTGATGGTAGGTTGGATGTTGGGCTGGGTGATGAGGGGTTGAATGTTGTTCAACCCCTCAGTTCCTAACAGCCACGGACTGGTACCGGTCCATGGCCCAGGGGTTGGGGACCCCTGCTCTACAGGGAGCAGAACTAACATAGGGACAAATTGGTTTATATCAGAAAGTCCAGAGTGTTGCCTTATGGTGGATTTTAAATAATTCATAAAATCAGCTGGGGCTTCTCCTTTTTCCTGCCTCCATTTCTGATTTCCAAGCCAATCTGTATTAAGGGGATAGAAGATCAAAATCTGATTTCAGATAGAATTTCTAAATTCAGCCATGCCATCTGTGCCAGGATTTGCCTCTGGCCAATTTGCCTTTCTGAGACTAATTGATCTTTGATATCATGGGGCATAATTATTCTGAATAATTGGCTTACATCTTTCCGTATTGGCTCATAGAATTGGAAGACTATGTTTGGTTCTTCTTTGAATGTATTTGGTTGCTCCTAGTGAAAGCAATTAATTTAACAGGATTTCAGGGGTGATGCACTTATAATATCATGGTATCCTGGAACCTGTCTCATGGAGCATTGCAGTCAATTCCTGTTCCAATTTTGCTTTGGACTTGGTAGTTATAATATTTAGCCTTTCAAGTACAAGGCTTCCAATTTCCTTTTTTTTTTTTTGTAGGTTTTATTAAAGATTATAATTACAACAGTAAAAAAAATTAATACAAACTAGAAAAAAAGAAAAAGACTAGAAGGTGAAGGAAAAAAAAGGAAAAAAGAAATAGGAAAGAAAGAAAAGTAAGAATATACAGTAGTAATGAAAAAGAAAAGAAATATATAAAGAAGTGACTTCATCATAACCATTAAGAATAGTGCTAGACACAAGGTTTCCATAGGCACTTAACAAAAACCTTGAAAAACATGAGCAGGAAGAATTTCAAACATTGTATGCTTGTGATCAGATAAAGGTGAGCCTTAGTTGAATTCCATCTAAGAAACTCAATTTCTCTAACGCCAGAGGAGAATCCAGTTAAGTTAAGGGTGCCTTGGAATAACAGTGGAAGAGCTGGGATGAAAGTTCAAGAAGGAATAAAAAATATTGAGGAAGGCTTGTCCTTTTCTGAATCTCAAGGTGGCCATAAATAAATTAAGGGAAAATGAGATTTTCTTTTTAATTTTTTTTCTCTAAACGGGAGCATACTACACTGAAGTAATCCTTCCCCATTTTGGAACCATATAGTTGTTCCATATCCTCTTCTAACTGCTGTTTCCTAATTACAAGTAGTCCTCAACTTACGACCACAATTGAGCCCAAAATTTATGTTGTTAAAAGTGAGTTTTGCCCCATTTTATGACCTTTCTTGTCACAGTTGTTAAATGAATCACTGCAGTTGATAAATCAGTGACCCAGTTGTTAAGTGAATCTGGCTTCCCCATTGACTTTGCTTGTCAGAAGGTCATAAAAAGTGAAGACATGAACTTAGGACACAGCAACGGTCATAAGTATGAATCAGCTGCCAAGCATCTGAATTTTGATCACATGATCATGGGGATGCTGCAAAGGTCATAACTGTGAAAAACGGTCCTAAGTCACTTTTTTCAGTGCCATTGTAACTTTGAATGGTTACTAAATGAACTGTTGTAAATCGAAGACTACTTGTATTACACAAATGCTTCAATGGACAGCATCATCTAAGTCAGTGGTTCCCAAAGTGGGCTGTACCACCCCCTGGGGGTGGTGGGATGACTTAGGGGGGCGCTAAGAGGCAAGGGTGGAGGCAGGGGGGCACTAAGAGGGGCAAGGGGGGCAGCAGGTGGTTCGCCATACTGGTAGCGACAGCCTGAGGCTGGCAGAGCTCCATAGGTGCGCGCCCCGACACTTCCCGGCCCGCAAAGATCCCAGAGCCGAAGCCGAGAAGGTGAGAGGGGTGATGGCGGCGGCAACCGCAATCCGGCAGCGTCACGTCCCCTGTCATGTGCCATCCGGGAGCGCGGTCTCTGGGCTGGCGGGGGCTTGGCAGGGCAGGCAGAAAGTGGAGAGCTGGTGGATGGGCATGCCGGGCGGTCTCCGAGCCTCGCCAGGAAGGTAAGCTGAGCAGCGGCTGGGCCAACATGCTCCCGCCCGCCCCTCGCTCCGGCTCTCTCCTGGGAAGTTCACGGGAAGTGGCGGCGGGCGGAGCTGGGCAGGGCGGAGCCGCCGGTGCAGCAGCGCCTGGCGAGGAAGGCCCCCGCCAGCCCAGAGACCACGCTCCCGGATGGCACATGACACGGAACGTGATGCTGCCGGAGCGCGGTTGCTGCCGCCACCGCCCCTCTCGCCTTCCTGGCTTCGGCTCCGGGACCTTTGGTGCACGTTGGGGCATGCACCTATGGAGCTCCGCCGGCCTCAGGGTCCACCGGGCTCCGGGCTGGCAGGGCCTTGGCGGGGCAGGCAGAAAGTGGAGAGCCGGCGGATGGGCATGCTGGGCGGTCTCTGAGCCTCACCAGGAAGGTAAGCCGAGTTGTCGAAGAAAGACAGAAAGAAAGAAAGAAAGATGGTAGGAAGGAAGAAGGAAGGAAGGAGGAAGGAAGGAAGGAAGGAAGGAAGGAAGGGAGGAAGAGGGAAGAGGGAAGAAGAAAGAAAAGGAAGGAAGGGAGAGAGAGAAAGAAAGAAAGAAAAAGAAGAAAGAAGAAAAGAAAGAAAGAAAGATGGTAGGAAGGAAGAAAGACAGAAAGAAAAAGAAAGAAAGATGGTAGGAAAGAAAGAAGGAAGGAAAGAAAGAAAGAAAGAAAGAAAGAAGAAAGAAAGATGGTAGGAAGGAAGAAAGAAAGAAAGAAAGAAAGAAAGAAAGAAAGAAAGAAAGAAAGACTTATGACCACAATTGAGCCCAAAATTTTGGTTGCTAAGCAAGAGCGTTGTTAAGTGAGTTTCACCATATTTTACAAGTTGGCCATGCCCACCCGGTCACCTGACCACCAAGCCACGCCAACCTGAAGGGGTGGGGGGGCACTGAGGATGAGTTTGTAGCACCAAGGGGGCGGTGGACTGAAAAAGTTTGGGAACCACTGATCTAAGCTGTGTTGTGGTCTATATAGTCAAAAGCTATAAAAAGTATAAAGTAAAAACAGATGTATTTTTTGAACTGCCTTGCCTTTTCCATTATCCATTAAATGTTAGCAATGAGATCTTCAGTACTTTGCCAGTCATACATTCTATGTACGGTAATGTTGACATGTGGATTGAAAAATCCTACTTGCATGTGAAATAAGCTCAGTTTGACCACTCTCTAGCACTGCTCTTTTTTAGTCAGAATAAGAGGTGGAAGGGACCTTGGAGATCTTCTAGGCCAACCCCCCTGCTTAAGCCCCTATACCTTTTCAGACAAGTGGTTGTCCAGTCTCTTCTTAAAAGCCTCCATTGATGGAACATCCACAACTTCTGAAGGCAAGCCAATCCACTGGTTAATTGTTTTTACTGTTAGGAAATTCCTCCTTAGTTCTAGGTTGCTTTCTCCTTGATTAGTTTCCAACCATTGTTACTTGTCTTGCCTTCTGGTGCTTTGGAAAATAGGTTGACCCCCTCTTCTTGGTGGCAGCCCCTCAAATATTAGAACACTGCTATCATGTCACCCCTCGTCCTTCTTTTCACTAGACAAATCCAATTCCTGCAACCATTCTTTATGTGCTTTAGCCTCCCTAATTATTTTTGTTGCTCTTTTCTGCACTCTTTCTAGAGTGCTTTGTAGTATTGTTTCCCATTCTGCTGGTCTGTCTATATTTTTCATACCGTACTCCCTCACAAACTGCAAGGAACATTTTATCTATATAATCTTGTAAGATTTTAAATAGTTATATTGGTATTTCATTAATTCTTAAAGTTTTTTTTCCTTTTGCTATTTTTCCAGGTTCTGTTTTATGTCACTTCCTCAAATGATTGGTTCTACTTCAGTGATCAAAACCTTGCACATAACATTAATTTTCATCTGTGTTTTGTTTTTGTGCCATTTCATATATCTCTCAAAGGTCCAGGCCCGGACCGGGTGAGGATCAAAGCAAACACACAGGAAACCGAGCAGCTCAGTAACCCATGCTGTAAAGACGGCACTGCAGAAGGCGGCCGAAACCCATAAGGCTCAGGCCGACAAAAAACGGACGTCCCACAAGCCTTTTCGGGTGGGGGACCGGGTGTATCTCTCCACTAAGTATCTCAATATTTGCATCATTCCTCCTTCCCTAAACATGTACACATACATAGTAGATAGCAATAAATTATATTGGGGTATAAAGGGTATAAATCTTGGACTGAACTAATTTTATTAATTTTTAAATTACTCTTAACAGTGGAACATAAACAACTACAATACCAAGACAGATAGAAAAATACAGTGGTGGTTATACAGTGAAAAAAATAATCTACATACATTGTGATAAAATAAATTAGATGCAATAACAAAAAAAGGAAAAAAATATTTTAAAAAGTAAAAAGTCCAAGTAATATCCATTTAGCATCAATATAGACTTAATTCATTTCTTTGTCTTGTCATGAAATCTTATGCAAATATATTGCTTCATCTTCTCATGTTTCGAACACAGAAACATTTCAAAAATAGATAACAGACTCATGTCCTGGTTCCATTACTTGGTATCAGGAGAATAAGTTCCATTTACATGATATGATTCATTCTGACAATCTCTAGGCTCAGTGGAGTCAAAGTTCTTCACAAAATAACAATTTCCCAAATTTTAGGAATATAGTTTAAAATCACACCAAGTGCCATTGCTTATTGCTGTTTATCTATTATATTTCTCTCTACAGTATTATTAACATATATTATGATCCAAAATGAAAACAAAGCTATGCTGGACAAGGTCGAATCATGTAAATTAAGTAATCCTGTAATTTGGCATATTGCTAGTATACATACAAAAAAAAAAAGCTGATGTCCAACTGTTTTAAAACATTTTCTGAGGCATCCAATGGACATGAAATAATATTTTCTGAAGAACTGTTTTCCTTAAAATTTGGACCCATTGATTTTCTAAGATTGGGTGTATGCATTCTTCATTCTACAGTTCAGTAATCAATGTCATCTTTCATTCTGTTTTTGTTTGTTTGTTTGTTTGTTTGTTTGTTTGTTTGTTTTCTTATAAAATTGAATGATTGGTTTTTATTTCAAGTGTTTCATCTCTTAAGAATACCAATCTTGATGAAATATTATTTTAATTACAATAATCTTACTCCTGAAATTTAATGGAAGTTTTTGCCATCAAATTATATCTTGAAATTGAAAATATATATTTACATGCATTTAATTCAACATATTGTGATGCATGTCTCCCTTAAGATAGAATAGAATAGAATCTAATAGAATAGAATAGAATCGAATAGAATAGAATAGAATAGAATAGAATAGAATAGAATAGAATAGAATANTTGTAAGGATACAAGCAACAAAGTTACAGTCATACAGTCATTTGTGGGAGGAGATGGGTGATGGGAATGATGAGAAGATTAATAGTAGTGCAGACTTAGTAAATAGTTTGACAGTGTTGAGGGAATTATTTGTTTAGCAGAGTGATGGCGTTCGGGGAAAAACTGTTCTTGTGTCTAGTTGTTCTGTTGTGCAGTGCTCTATAGCGTCGTTTTGAGGGTAGGAGTTGAAACAGTTTGTGTCCAGGATGCGAGGGGTCAGTAAATATTTTCACGGCCCTCTTTTTGACTATTGCAGTATACAGGTCCTCAATGGAAGGCAGGTTGGTAGCAATTGTTTTTTTTTGCAGTTCTAATTATCCTCTGAAGTCTGTGTCTGTCTTGTTGGGTTGCAGAACCAAACCAGACAGTTATAGAGGTGCAGATGACAGACTCAATAATTCCTCTGTAGAACTGTATCAGCAGCTCCTTGGGCAGTTTGACCTTTCTGAGTTGGCGCAGAAAGAACATTCTTTGTTGTGCTTTTCTGATGATGCTTTTGATGTTAGGTGTCCATTTTAGATCCAGATGACCCCAGCCTACTGTTGTTTAGAAGACCTGTGAAGGCCTGGATCTTCATCCAGGACTTTGGCAAGGGAGAGTGAGACCCCTTACTTCATCACACCTACCATCTTTTAGCCTTTTCTTTTATTGATTTTATTGTAATTTCTTTGTTTGATTGCTGTGAACCACCCAGAGTCCTTCAGAGTCAGATGGCATATAAGTAATATTTCCATCTAGCTGAGATCCTTGAATGAAGTTAAAATCTGCAGCATGAATTACATATTGAAAGTGTGCTTTACACAGTTTAAGGAAACACTTATGAAATATTTCAGGAGTATTCTTCATAGGGCTGTAAGAACTAATCAGAGCAAAAACTAATCATGACATTAGCTAATATTACTATCAATAAAATAACATATCCTTCATTGTCTTAATTCTCATGCTTTAAGATTGCTGTTAAACATAATACTACCCGACATACTTTATTTGAACATCCCCTAATATGAGTTTGTCCAAGCTTGTAGGCATCAAGTCTTTAATTAACTAGAATATGTGTTTTTTGCAGCATAATTATATCTGCTTATAACTTTCCAGGTTATTAAAAAAGGTTCCCATTTTTTTTAGTTCATTTATATTCCAGCTAATTACTTTAAGAGCCATGCCTTCATATAGATAAAATATTTCTCCAGGGCAATTTCCGAGCATTACAGCCCTCTCACACTGTAGTAAGCTTCATAAAGTGTAGATACATAGAGAGAAAACTTTAAAATAATGAATATGGATGTAAGTTTAAAATAAATTAAAAGAAATTAAACATAATACAAACATATGATAAAAAGAGAAATACCACTTCAATTGCACTAATATATATAAAAAAACCAGCCACCTCCATTTAAACCTCTAGCTTGAGTTAAATTATTACCAATACCCTCTCTGAGTCTAGGAATAAAGACATTAAAAAAACAACTTTCTGTACTCATATAGTAACAATGACAGAAGGAGAAAGTTGCAACTCAGCTGAGGAGTACAAAGTATACTAGAATCTCACCAGCAGATGAGATACTTCTTAATATCTCCTTTCCAAGAGAATAAATAGTTCACTTTGTAGATTTGTATGAAGATATTGTACGACTTAATTCTGATTTCATGATAAGTAATAATTCTTTTCAATCCCTCCAAACTTTAGCAAATTTAAATCATTAGTTTCCCTCATTTTAAGGTCTCCATGAATCCCAGATATACCAGTTTCCAGGCTTGTAAATCTACTATCCATCTGTTGGAAATTATTGAAATTTCACCATTAATTCAAGACTTGTTATTTCTTTTTCCTGGAATAGTGATACATTGTGGTTAACACGCCTCTAAGTATGTTAGGGAGGTAGGAGGGTAGGAAGGTAGGAAGGGGTAGAGAGGGTAGGGAGGTAATCATTATCTCTTCCCCTCTTTCAGGAGACCTGTATAATCTTACCCTTCCTCTCCATTATCTAGCGTAGAGCTCTTGCTTGAGATTACAGTGAGGAAATCTTATTCTGGATTTTATCAGACATACTGTTATCCAAATTGTTAAAGCAAATAGTGAGAGTTTGAACATTGCACCTGCTCTTTAGAACAGCATCCCCTAGAGATCTCCACGTCCTTCACCTTGCCTACCTTCAGGCAATCTTTGAAAAATTGGTTGTGTCCCCAGATCTGGGGCTAAGTGGTTTGGGTGGGTCCCCTGTTAGTGGTGGGTATTGTGGAGGTATGTTTTTATGGAAGGTTTCCCTCCATATGCTGGTTATGTTTTATGTTTTGTTGCATTTTGTTTTATACCTTACTGTGTTTTAGACTGTGAAATGCCCAGAGTTGTCTGGGAATGTGGTAAAGAAATAAATAATCAAAGAGAAAGTCCTTTATTTGACTCTTTATATTAAGAGATACAAAGTTTCACATTGTTAGGGCACTCCCGCAGTAGATCTTCCTCCTTATTATATTTCTATCATTGTCTTTCTTCTGCCTAAGAAGACAATAATAGACTTTTGTCCATATTGCAAAATGTATCTGGATCCTTCTTTACCTATACTTAGTGTATATAATGCTTAGGCTGCTCAATTACTAGAACTGCCAGATCCTTGATGTTGTTGTTATTTTATGTTGAACTAAATACAACATCTGAAATTCCAAGCAGAACTGTGCAGTTCCAAGATCACCAATATAGTATAAAATTCAAGTAATGTAAACTTTTTATTAGAGTAGCTGACAAAAAAAATGGCAATCAACAATGTGAAAGCAAAATGAGCTTCAAAACCCAGCAACATGAGCTCTGTCTTCTTTATCTACAGAGCAAAAGCCTTTCCCTAAAGATTCTATTGTTACCATTTAGAAAATGTTTAGTAATGTTTCCAGAATTAAGGGAAGAGCTCTGCTTTGCATGCAGAAGTCTTAGATTTCATTTCAGCTTTCCCTATAGGGATAGCAAAGTCTCCAATTTGTAGCTCTGGAGATGATGATGTTCGTCCATCGTATTCGAAGAGGACCTTGACATCTAACAGGTTGTGGGCTGTCCACGATGTGTCCACAAGTGGCTGGTAAGGCCTATACAGGCACAAAATGTTCTGCCACATGTTGGGCAGACATGTGTGGGTACCATTGTTGCAGCATTTGCAGCTCTGGCTTTGCGGAGTGCTTGCTTCTCTTGTGCTATGGTTGTTCTTCTGTCCTCAGATGTCTGGCAGCCTTGGTGGATCAGCATGAGCCATGTCAATCGATCTTGTGCCAAGGTTTCCCAGGAGGTGGTGTCAATATCCATGGACTTGAAGGAGGCTTGCAAGGTGTCTTTGTATTGCTTCCTTTGTCCTCCGTGCGATCACTTTCCTTGAGACAGCTCACCATAGAGGAGCTGTTTGGGATGCGATGGTCTGGCATCCTTGCAACATGGCCTGCCCATCATGTCCGGGCTTTCATCAGCAGGGTGTGAACTGATGGCAGGCCTGCTCTGGAGACGACTTCTGTGTCTGGCACCTTGTCCTGCCACCGGATCCTCAGAATTCTACGGAGGCAGGTCATGTGGAAGTGGTTCAATTGCCTAGCGTGCCTCCTGTATACAGTCCAAGTCTCACTGGCATACATCAGGGTAGTTAGCACTACTTCTTGGTAGACTTTGAGCTTTGTAGCAAGGCTTATTCCATGACGGTCCCACTTGTTGATCAGTAGTCTGCCAAATGCAGAGCTTGCCTTGGCGATTCTGCAGTTGACCTCAATGTCAATTGTCACTGCACGGGAGAGGGTGCTGCCAAGGTATGTAAATTGGTCCACTGCTTGCAGCTTTTCTCCCTTCACTGTGATGGTGGGCTCTTGGTATTTGGCTTTCGGAGTTGGCTGATGCATCACTTTGGTCTTCTTTATGTTGATAAGGAGGCCAAAGTTGTCGCATGCTGCTGCAAATTTGTCCACACTGGCTTGCATTTCCTGCTCTGATCCAGCATTCAGGGCACAGTCATCAGCAAAGAGGAGGTCACATAGCACAGTCTCCTTTATCTTGGTGACAGCCTGGAGTCTTCGCAGGTTGAACAGTTTCCCATTGGTCCTGTATCTCAGGCTAACTCCCAAGGAACTGTTCTGGAAGGCATCTGACAGCATGGCTGAAAACATTATGCTGAACAAGGTCGGTGCCAACACGCACCCTTGCTTGATGCCATTTGTAACAGGAAAGGCCTCTGAAGCTTCTCCATCATCCAGAACATGGGCCGTCATACCGTCGTGGAACTGACGTACCATCAGGATGAATTTATCAGGGCACCACCCAAATTTTGACATGATGCGCCACAGACCTTCACGACTGACAGTGTCAAAAGCCTTAGTGAGATCCACGAAGATGGTGTACAATTCATGATTCTGCTCTTAACACTTCTCTTGGAGCTGTCGGGCTGCGAAGATTATGTCCACAGTTCCACGCTCTTTGCAGAAACTGCACTGTGCCTCGGGTAATAAACCCTGTTCCAGGTGGTCAGTCAGGCGGTTCAGCAACATTCGTGCAAGGATCTTGCCTGCGATGGAAAGCAGTGATATTCCTCTATGATTTTCACAGACTTGTCAATTCCCTTTCCTCTTGTAGAGGTGTACGATGGATGCATCTTTCAGTTCCTGAGGAATGGATCCTTGATTCCAGAAAGACTGGAACAGCTGAGTGAGTTAGTTGACAAGCACTGCACCGCCATCCTTATAGACCTCCGCTGGGATCGCGTCAGATGCTGGGGCCTTGCCACTGGCTGATGGCCTGTAGGGTTTCTGTCTTTGATGGTGGGGAGTCCAGGCTGTAGTTGATATCCACCTGGGGCATTCTATCAATCACCTTGTTGTTGATGGAAGATGGGCGGTTCAATACAGATTGGAAGTGCTCAGCCCATTGCTGTAGAATCAGAGTCTTCTCAGTGATGAGAGTTGCACCATCTGAGTCCAGTAGAGGGGAGCTCCCTGAGGGCTGAGGTCCATACAAGGATCTGAGGGCTTTGTAGAATCGTTTAACATCGTTTCTATCAGCAAACTTCTGAATTTCATCTGCTTTGGTACTCAACCAGGAGTCCTGCATCTTGCGAAGCTTGCTCTGTACGGTCCTATGACGGGTCGTTCTGATAAGCACAGTGAAGGTGGTGCTTTTCAGCAAGTAGGAACTTGATCTCTGGAGAACTGCTAAAAGAAAGAGCAATATGCTGACATGGTATTAGGAAGGTTCTTATTGCTAGAATAGGAGAACATTTTTGAGCAAATCATGTGAAGTGATCAAGCTTATTAAAAAGACTGCCTTGCTAAGAAAATCCAATACATTTAGAGCACTGTTTTAATGTTATCAAACCACCCTTACCTAGATACTCATTGATATTCTCATTGAAAAACAATGTGCCAAGAATGGTTTGGCAGACCGTATTGCTTGGCATGCAGATTTTTTCCCTTTATATTCTTTACAGTTTTATCCTCAATAACATGTTCTGTCAAGTTGCAAAGCACAGACAGTAGGCTAACCAATTAGTAATTTCTGTCCCCACCACTCTTTTTTTGAAAGGACATTATAGTGATCTGTTACTTTTTTTACAGGACTTAACCTCATGTCACTCTATGTGCCTCAATTTTGCAGAGTCTCTTCATTAAATTATCCAATTTCAAGCATGCTTATCTTCTGAGGTGAAATAATTCAGATAATTAATTTAGGTTTTCTTTTGAGTTGCAACTTTTCGTTTCAAGATCATTTTTAACCAGTCCTCTACTTCTTTGGTAGAAATTTCTTTTTTAAAAATCAGATGTGATTTTTTTCTTTCCCATTTAGATATGTAATGACTTCAGATCAGTTAAACATTTATATTTCACATTATATTTTGGGTGTATTCTATTTATTTTAGCATATCTCTTCTACAATCTTATTATTATTTTTTAAATTGGGTGTTGAGTAAGTTTTCTTGTTTTGATGTATTTAAGTTGTTGAACTTTATATTAGCAATAGCAATAGCACTTAGACTTATATACCACTCGATAGTGCTTTACAGCACTCTCTGGACGATTTACAAATGTCAGCATATTGCCCCCAACAACCTGGGTCCTCATTTTACTGACCTCGGAAGGATAGAAGGCTGAGTCAGCATTGAGCCGGTCAGGAACGAAATCCTGGCTCCATTGTAGAGTTTGCCTGCAATGCTGCATTCTAACGCCTGCGCCACCGTGGCTCCTAATAATACATTCTTGTAATAATATTACTGGTCTGGGAAATGATGAAAGTATGGTACAAACTTGCTAAATTATCAGTTACGATTTTTGCAATTGAATTTTTCACACAATGATGGATAATCAAGCCATTTCCATATAGTGACACAAATATCCCCACAGAACAAAAGTGAAATGCATTAAACACTTTATTTAAGAGATAAATAGAACATGTAAATTTATAAGAGTGATCTGATAAAGTTTGAATTGCTGATTTATATGAAATAAAATTTTAAATTACCTATACAATTGCACTGATAGGAATAAGATTCAGTTAAAACAAGAGATTGAAGTCAACAAAGCTTATATTGCAAAAATAGTTAAAAAAGAAGAATCTTTCTCCCAATCAGGTAAAGGTGAAATCTCATTCAATCAAGTTCATTGCTGGTGAATTAAGTGGTTTTCTGATTTCCCCCCATAATTCCCAGTCTATCATATTGCTCAGGCAGCCTCCTATACAAGTATTAAATAGATCTGACTCTACTTTTCTTCTTCTTCTTCTTCTTCTTCTTCTTCTTCTTCTTCTTCTTCTTCTTCTTCTTCTTCTTCTTCTCCTCCTCCTCCTCCTCCTCCTCCTCCTCCTCCTCCTCCTCCTCCCCTTTCTCCTTCTCCCCATCCCCATCGTCATCCTCATCATCATCCTCATCCTTCTTCAGACATGGAAGCGAAAGGGAAAGAACAGGTTTACAAATATTTGGACATCCATTGGGGGTAACAAAGAGTCAGGGTTTTTTGCATCTTGTGTGCTGCCATCTAGAGATAGTCCAGATTTTTGCAGATCAGACCTATCTTTAAAACAAACTGTGCTCCAAATCCTGATTCAAAGAAAATAATATAATTCCCAATAATGCTGGCTGCTTATTTATCTTGTTGCCCTCCCTTCCAACAAACCCTCCCCCTATTTCTTTCCACACAATACCTGCTTGTTAGTTGAAATTTAAATAACTTGGAGGAGGGAGCTTGTTGCTGGGTTCTTCAAACTACTAGACTAAAATGTGATAGTACCCTAGTAACAATTTGAAAAAGATGACACAGAGCCACATCCACATAAATTATCTGTTCTAAAAGTGGCTAGGTGCTAAAACAATTATGTGTGCAACTGAATTAGTATGGTATAGAATTATGAAATAGCATTAGTTTAGAATTTGCAGATATGGTTGCAACACTAAAACTCTGGAAGGGGGAGGTCAAAAGCAAGATGATGGCCCTTATGATCAAAGCCCAGTTCTTTGTACATGCATTGAATGATAATCAATCAGTCAATCAGTCAATCAATCAATCAATCAGAATAGAGCTGAAAGGGACCGAGGAGGTCGTCTAGTCCAACCCCCTGCTCAAGGAGATCCTATAACATTTCAGACAAGTGACTGTCTAGTCTTTTCTTAAAAACCTCCAGTGACGAAGCACCCGCAACTTCTGATGGCAAGCTGTTCCACTGGTTAATTGTCCTCATGTTAGGAAGTTTCTCCATAATTCCAGGTTGCTTCTCCCTTGATTAGTTTCCATTCATCGTTTCTTGTCCTGTCCCCTGGTGCTTTAGAAAATAAGTTGACCCCTTCCTCTTTGTGGCAACTTCTCAAATACTGGAATACTGCTATCATGTCCCACCTAGTTCTTGTTTTCTCTAGACTAGCCAAACCCAAATCATGCAACTGTTCTTCATATGTTTTAGTCTCCAGGCCTTTAATTATCTTAGTTGCTCTTCTCTGCACTTTTTCCAGAATCTCAACATCTTTTTTGTAATGTGGTGACCAAAACTGGATGCAGTATTCTGGTGTGGTCTTACTAAGACTACAAATTGAATACAATTAAATGGAGCTGCAATCTTCCCTTTCTTCAATGCAGATGTCTCTGGGTAGAAGATTCATTTAGGCATCTTTCCTGTGCAATAGACTTGCAATTTTTGAAAAGATTTGATAAAGGATGCTCAACCCTGACACAAATTAAAAATGGATCAGACCGTCAGAACAAGGCTTGCTAAAGTGCTTTAATAAATAATAGGGATCTTTTAAAAATCCAATTGTGCTTTTTCTATAATTTACACTCGTTCATTTAACAATAGCATTGGATCCGTGACAGATAGAATAATGTTTCAGTATCCTTTTCAAAGTAATATGAAAATAAAAATAAACTACTTTGTATCATTTTCAGTACAGGGGAGGAATAATAGAAACAAATTTGCTTGATGTGTGTTTTTTTTACACTGTTTATTTCCATTGAGTATCTATTTCTCTCCTTTCCAATATATCTCTTTTAATTCATGAGAGGAGTTTGGTACTTCTTTTGAATAGAAGAACTTTGGCTGGGGAGTGGGGGAGGGAGGTAGAGATTTAATGGTAGTTATTGAAGTAAGTTTGTGATACTCTACCAGGCCTGGTACATATAAAGTTGTGTTCCTAAACTCCAGATTGGATGTTGGTACCGTAATGTCATGTTACATTTCCAACCAAAATGTAAGGAAAGCTGAAAGCTATTTTTCCAAACTCTTGCTGAACGATTATTAAGGTATTTCCTTTCTCTTTCCTGTGGAAGGCTAAATAGAGGAGAAACATGCAGATTTTCTGCAAACAAAGTTTGCAGGACATGCAGAGCTGAGCAGCTGCAGTGTGTGTGCGTGCGTGTGCATGTGCATGCGTGTATGTACGTATGTTTGTTGTATGCCATCTTACCTACCAAACTGAGGTGACTTTTGGCAGCAGAAAGAATAGAAATTGTTCAGTTATCGTACCTTTTGGTAGAGTTTTCAGGAGCAGAAGCTCCTATTTGTCACTGTTTTATGAAAACTGTTTGGTACAGGCATTTTATATTCAGGCTTTCATTATTGATGTGAGTCACCGTTTTTGATGGACTGGATCCAATTTGCTAAAACTATTAGCTTTGGCTATGAATTATAGAGGTGCATCTAAGATTAAGTAGCTTTGGGGGCTGACAAATACTAGCTATTAAAAATAAACTACCAAAGGTTAAATTGCTACCGAAGTGATGAGGTGTCTATATACATAGCTACATGAAGAATAGGTGCACATGCTATGGCTGGTGTTTTTTATATTATACTCTATTCTGTGAAGAAGCTGTTCTGAAGAAGGTTTATTGAAATATATGAATTAATAAATCCAGGAAACATTAAGCTCAAACTATATGTGACATACAGCTGCATAGTACATATTTCCTCTTCATTTTAAGCAACCAGAAACAGCTGTCAGAAACTAGAGTTTTGAGCAGAGCAGGAATGGAGGCAAGTAACTGCTTAACCCTCTACTTATTTATTCCTATAAAATATTTCTCCAACTGTTTCTTTTTTCCCTAAAATAAAATTCAGTAGCTTTGGCCTCAGTATTGCTCCTCCATCAGATCCTGTAGCTTTTTTTTGGGGGGGGGGAACCTGTTATGATGACACTTTTAGTGATGTTATAATCACTTCTCTAGATATTGGATTTTAATAGAAACTAACAACTATTATCCATTCACTTGCCTTGTTGCTATATTTTGGTAGTGGCAGAGATGGGAGAAAAACAAAACAACAACAATAAAAATTTCCCTCAAGTTACTTATTGAGCTAAATATCATGAATCTGGTACAAAGTAATTAAAGTCTGTACTTTAAGAAAAGAAGATCTTATTACCTAGATCAGGGTTTCTCAACTTCAGCAACTTAACAATGTGTGGCATTCAACTCTCATGTTGACTGGGGAATTCTGAGAACTGAAATCCATGCATTTTAAAGTTGTTAAGGTTGAGAAATACTGGCATACATATTTGCCATACAGGAAGCCAATGGGATTGCAGAGGTGGATTTCTTCCTACTCACATTTCTGTGAGTAAAATCACTTTTTTAGGGATTATGAGATGGTGAAGCCTAATTTATGTTAAAATTGAATTTATTTTAGGCAAGTATATGGTTTGTTGAGCACAAATAAATAGTCAAGATTAACCTCTCTCTGTTTTTTCTTACCTGTGAAATATTTCAGCTTTCTCTCTCACTGTCTACAGTCCATTATTTTATCCATCCTTTCCCTTTGGTATGTAGACCTAAATTTGTGCTGCCATACAATTATAATCATTTCTTTTGAGTCCTAAATAATTTCATATGTTCAAGCTTTGTATCTGCTTTGGTATGAATATGCATCAATTTGATCTTAATAAGGAGAAAATATGAAGTAATCTTTCCTCTGTAATGAAATATTGAGATCCGCATGACACATAAGTGGCAGTTTTGTTCTGTGGAGAGATACAAAAGCAGATATACAAATACAAGAGAGAGTGGGAGAGACAGGAAACTAATAACTTGTGCAATAAATCAGAAAGACTATTGTGATTAATTTAATATTGTTCACTATATAGTAACACATTACTTACTATTTCCTTATGTGACAGGATGGCTATGGAGGCAGAACCACCTAGACCTTTCTCTCTTACATTACTTACTATCTCCTTATGTGACAGGATGACTATGGAGGCAGAACCACCTAAACCTTTCTCTCTTACATCTATGCCACATTCAGATCAGGGGTGGGTTCCAAGTTACCTCGCTGCCGGTTTGCTCCCTCCTGCGCCGCTTGGGTGCGCCTCATGGGCGTGTGCACGCTTTGCACGTGCACGCATGCGCAGTAACAAAAAATCCAAAATAAATAAATAAATAAATAAGCCAAAAAAAAGATGGTGACCGCATGCGCAGTGCCTTCTGTGCATGCTCAGAAGGAAAAAATAAATAAAAATAAATAAAAAAATAAAGAATTTTTTAAAAAAAAAATAAAAAAAAAAGATGGCAGCCCCCACGGACCGGCACCGACCGATCCAGTTCGGTGACATCATCATGACATCACCAGCGGGCTGCTACCAGTTCGGGAGAACCGGTCCGAACTGGGTGGAACCCACCCCTGATTCAGATCTTTTAAAAAGGTTCTGGATGAAGCTGAAGATAGGCATTAGTGGCAACTGAGCAAGCCCTTAAACATGGGGGAATGTGGTTGTCTCAGGAAAAGACATTCAGCGATCATCTTGGTGGCAGAGTTATATCTGAAGAAGAAGAAAAAAGAAGAAAAAGAGTACAGGAAAAAAAGAAAGTATTCAAAATCCAAGGAGAAGGGAAGAGCAATAAGGAGAACAGTACCAGTGGTTGGTTCAATTGCACCATCTCAGTTGCCATCTTAACTTTTTAATCCAGTAAAATCCAGTAAAAGACATCTGGGACTTTAACACAAACAAATGGGAACAGTTTTCATCACTAATAAGTATAGAAATATAAAGTAGGAGAAAAGTAGAGTAGGTAATGATGGAATGAATAATTGAGAAATAGAGATTTGAGCATAGTTAGAAACATTATAGAAATTAGAAAAAGTTATAAGAAATCAAGGAATAAAGTATAATTCAGAAGAATACGTGAAGCACAACTTTATTTTTGCTCAATACATTTTTGAAGAGAGATAAATTTCTTCTTTCGTCTGAGGTCTGTACCATCCTTCTCAACTTCCAAACTTTAAATTGCACTGGACAGACTGGTAGTAAACAATACAAGTTAAAAATTCACACAGTTAATATATTGTCAGAGTACTTTGTGGCACCTTGAAGACTTACTAAGTTATTATAACAGAAGCTTTAGAGGGACTGTAATCTATTCCATCAAATTTATTGTACAACCAGTGGGGATAAAAAGATAAGAGAGGTTAAAGAGAAATGAAATGCAGGAGGAACAGGCAATTATAATTAATATAATGTTCAGAATTATTTGATCTGGGAATGAATTGTTCCTGAAAACTCCAGAACACTCTGTATCACTTCTGTATCACTGTATCATTGAATCAATTATTCAGAGAAATAATTTCTCTGAAACATATGATGTATGGTGTTGTGAGGATAGAACTGCTCTGAAATAGACCTCTTTTGTGTGGAACATTTCCCATTTTGAGGACTTACTTTCTAAAAATTGCCAGATCACTCCCTTAAATGTGAGATATGGTTTCCATAGAGGAGGGAGCAGATGTGAAGTGCTGCAGTGTGATAGCAGTTTCCCAGGAAGGAAGGAACACATTTTGGGGGGTGGGAAGACAAGAGGTAGCACAGTCCAGAGATGGGTAGAAGACAGAGAAAGAGAATTCAAATAGCCACTCCCAAGAATATCCCAGGCAGAGGTGGGTTCCTACCAGTTCTAACCTGTTCTTTAGAACCGTTAGTAAACCGGTGATGACATCACGGAACCGGTTCTTTCGGTGGTCTCCGTGGGCGCCACCATCTTGGATTTCGCTTCTGTGCATGCGCAGAAGTGAATTTTTGCTTCTGCGCATGCGCAGAAGCTATTTTTTGATTGCTGCGGGCACGCGCGGCACGACCCTGAGCGAACCGGAAGCAACAGGATCCACAACCCACCCCTGCTCCGAGGGTATATTTATTAGACTGTGGGAAGTAAGGGTATAGTCTGGCAAGATTTTGTCTGTTAACCTGACATGGATGAAATAATGTGAAGGAGGATTGGCATAGTCAGGACATAACAGAACACGTAGGAATTGTTCAGAATGATCTTTCATGGATCACCTAATTTTTCATGCACCTCATAATTAAATATGATTGATGGCTATTATCCAGTAATAATATGGTAATGTTTTTGGATAATGTTTTTTTTTTAATAAAATAGATGACAATAGTAAATTCTAGTAAAATACGTGAACAATAGTAAATTCTAGTAAAATGTATGGACAATATGTCACATGACTCTGAATGGAGGAACAGTGATTAACTTTGGGGAGGGAGGTTAATTATTTGAAGGATTCTTACCACAGTTATCACAGCAGAGTACTTTGATTAATGCTTTGATTCTAAGCAGAAAAAGGCCACATATATTGAAAAATCGCATAAGCCTTTCAGCCTAATTCACCTGCTAAAAGTAATAACAGAATTCTTCTTTTTACATCATCACAAAAGACTCACTTTTTAATATGCTTTTGCAGAAGGATATGAGGAAATGATTTGAACACATCAGAAATGGTTTTGTATTATTTTGTATTATTAATTAAAGATTGTTCAGCCATAGAGCATTGTACTTCAACCACAAAATAATGTGAAATAATGATGCTTTTAAGACTTGGTTCAGAAAGGTCATGTGGAGCAAGACAATTTCATTAGTTGTAGACAGGCTGTGTGGCTATAATAATGGAAAACAAAAATATGAAACATGGGAGAAGAAGAGAGGTAAAGTAATTGTAGCCACAAGAGTAGCTTGCCTGTCATGTGCCTAATAGCACATAGGAATGTGATCAGAGTTAGATTTTAAGGAAAGGAAGAATCATGTTGGTGTAGTAATTAGGATGATAGGGGGATTTAGTAGAAAGGCTTATGGCAATAGCATTTTCTTTTTCTCATGGGTCAACAGAATCATGTGTATCTCCTGCTATTTTGCTTGGAGTAGAAGCCAAGAAAAATAATTTAAAAAGAAGAAAGAAAAGAAAGAATTAACAGTTGAGTCCTATTTGGAGGTTTTTACTGATACAGTGAATCAGTAAATAAACATAACATTAGTAGTCATCATTGTGCTTCTGTCTGGACTACCTCAAAGGGCTAACAATATTAGAGGCATATTCTTGGCTTCATCTTTCAAAGAAACATGATGTTGATTGTTATCTGTTCACTTCAGGATCTATATCTCTACCCATTTGTATCGGAGTATATGGAATTTTCACACACACACACACACACACACACACACACACACACACACACACACACACAAACACAATTGTTTCAGACAATACCAATTTTCATAACTAATACGCCATTTAAACAGTAGCAAAATAATAAATTTTAGGTTTGTATGGCAAGGGAAAAAGCTACAGATTAAATATCAGGTATTGCAAGATGCAAAAGAAAGAGGAGGATTGGGTTTACCTGATTTGAAATTGTATTTTGCAGCTTGCTGTTTGGTTTGGATGAATGAGTGAGTGAGTGTTGCTGAGAAATAGAAAATGTGTAGAGTTAGAAGAACATGACCTGAGATTTGGGTAGCATGGATATTTGTAGTACAATAAAATCGAAGTCAATGCAGATTTGAAAAATCAGTAAGTTAGACATACCATATTGAGAATATGGGATAGATACAAATCCAAGTTTTGCCCCCAAACACTTTTTTGGCTGTCAGCATAAGAAGCATTTTATAGAAAAACAGAAATGGTTAACAAACTGTGAGATACTAGAATTCTGTTAAGGGGAATATAAAATAAAATCAGAACAAACTGATGGCAAAATGACATAGATTGTCAGTGGTTTTGCTTTTTCTATTTACAGTTATTGGAAAGTTTCAAAGTAGACAAAAATATGATATTGAATACCCTAAGACTGACTTTGAAACAGAATTGTGTACAAATGGTGAACGTGATTGCTAAAATGTATAAACCTTTATTAAACTTTGAAATAAATAAAAGAATGTATGATAAAGTGGGCTAAAAAATTTATAATATACAGATGGAACAATGAGAAAATATGTGGTTGAAAGGATTTAAATTTACACTATACTCTTAAAGAGAATCTTTATAAAATGATGTACCATTGGTGTATGACACCAGAAGAATTATCTAGAATATATAAAGGCACATCAAATGTATATTACTTGGCCTTGAAGTCAGAGGTGGGTTCTAACTTAACTCGCTGCTGGTTCGCTTCCTCCCGCGCCGCGTGGCCGTGCCTCATGGACGTGCGCACGCTTTGCGCGTGCGCACGCATGCACAGTGCAAAAAAAAATTAAAAAAAATTCAAAAAAAAGGCAAAAACAAGATGGCGATGCATGTGCAGTGCCAGAAACCTGGCTTCTGCGCATGCGCAGAAGAAAAAAAAATAAAAAACATTCAAAAAAATAAAAAAAAATTCAAAAAAAGATGGCGGTGCCCACGGACCGGCACCGACCGAACCGGATCAGTGATGTCATTGTGACATCACCAGCGGGTCGCTACCGGTTCAGGCGAACCGGTCCGAACCGGGAGGAACCCACCTCTGCTTGAAGTGGATCCTGCCATGTCCTGTCAACCTGAGAGAGATTGTCATCTGGTATAATTAATGCTCTTAGTTAACTCTAAGTGGAATGGCTATAAATATAGCTACACACATAGAAGGATAAATTTAATTAGAAGTTCTATTTTGCCAGTAAAGAAATAGTTTACCTAGTACTATTTGATCAGGCATGCATAAATGAAGTCTCTGATGTTTTGCCACTGCTTATGAGAATTATTACAGGAAAGTGCGAGAAAGGATATTTTAGCAGAGACAAATGCCTCAGGTATTGCCATTTGACATTAAGAATCTGCATTACTAACAGAAATGTTTCTCATTTTGTTTATGTTGAAATGAAAGGGAAAATTCAAAGGCTGGACTTTGGGTGTGTTTTGTGTTGAATCACTTCCTGTGAATCTACAGACAGACACTACCACATAAATCCCATTTTAAAGTCTTCTGAGGGTCTTAAAGAAAAAAATGATCACATTGTGTTCATTGCCTTGGAAGTAAGTGAAGGAACATTTGCTCAATTGTTGATCTAACTTAGGGATGACACAAAGACCAAAGCTAAAAGATAGGAAAGGAACATTCAGTTGTTTATCCCAAAGGTCTGAGCTCTGACCTGAAGAAGCTTCTTGGATGAGAAGCGAAATGTCTTCAAAGAAAAACAGAAAGTCCAGTTGCCTCTTGAAAATGCACCTTAGGGACAACCATGACCTCAATGACTGAGAATCTCCATACACATTTAGCTATTCAGTTGCTTAATATATTATGTACTCCTTCCTGCCCTCTTCCAATGCTATAATCTACAGCGGGTGTCTGCAACCTGCGGCTCTGGAGCCGCATGTGGCTCTTTGGGCCCTCTGCTGTGGTTCCCTGTCGGGTGATCCCACCACTGGCTGGCCCCACCCCGCCCCTCACCCTCCCCTCCCAGTCACTCCTTGCCTGGCCTGAGAAGGTAAGGGCAATGGCGGGGGATGGAGAAGTGGCCGGGGCTGATTCTCCAGTGCCTCACTCTTGCTGAAGCTTCTTCCAGCCCTTGTTGGTGCTGGGCGTGCCTCGGTCGCTTGGGTAGACACGCAATCTGCTCTCTGCCCCGAGATACTGGCCCAACCCGGCCGCGACCGACATCGGCTTTGCTAACGCCCAGAGTCCCTTGGGAGTTGGGCGGCATACAAATTTAATAAATAATAATAACACGAGGGCTGGCAGGGTGGGAATGGGGTCCAGGAGGAGGGGACGATGGAAAGGGGAGAGAGATAGAAACAGAGAGAGACACACTGAGAGAGGGAGAGAGGAGCAGAGAGAGACAGAGAGAGACAGAGGGGGGGGAGAGAGAGACAGAGAGAGAGAAATACAGAGAGAGGGGGAGAGAGGGGGGGAAGATAGAGAGTGAGAGGGGGAGAGAGCTACACAGAGAGATACAGAGAGAGAGGGGGGGAAGAGACAGAGACAGAGATACAGAGAGGGGGGAGATAGAAGGGGAGAGAGAGAGACGGAGAGAAACAGAGAGACACACCGAGAGAGACAGAGAGGGGGAGAGAGAGAGACAGAGAGAGAGACAGAGATAGAGGGGGAGAGAGAGAGGCAGAGAGATATATACAGAGAGGGGGAGAGAGATAGGGGAAGATAGAGAGGGAGAGGGAGAGAGGGAGAGGGATATATATAAAAGGGTTTTGTGGTTCCGGGTGTTTTTTTAACAACTGGTTCTCTGTCCTAATGACTGGCTGGGTAGGCGTGGCTGGGGGGGGTTATGTGACTGGGTGGGAGTGAGTGACGTTGAGTTGGCCACACCCACTCAACCTTGCTGTGAGTGATGTTGAGTTGGCCACACCCACTCAGTCACATGACCCCCACCAAGCCATGCCCACGAAGCCACACCTACAGAACCGGGAGTAAAAAAAATTGAATGCCACCACTGAACATGATGTTATTGCAAAAATATCCCAGGTGGATACTGTATAGCTTTTTGATTTTGACTAGGACATTTTGGTAAATCACAGACATATTAAAATAGGGCCTATACTATGTATCAGCCACAATTACCCTTGGCCAGGAATGAGCAATGTTTGACTCTTGATAGCATTTAACTATATTTCTGCTTATCAGTCATTATTTTCCATGCTGACTGGAGATCATAGATGTTAAATATTTAGATAGTCACATGTTTTCAACCCTCTCCTAGTCCAATAATTGTTTTCATCCAATACATAGAGCAGACAATTTATAAGCATGAAAAAATGATACAGCACCACACACTGAAACAGGACAGCTGAACATAAACAAAACTCAAATTTTTCAGTTTTATCCCAATCATTTTTCCCATCTTTTAATGAGTCTTCTTTCTATTGATCCTTGTGCCCATTTATTGATTTTATAGCACACCGGTATCAAACTTTCTGTGTCATGTTACTGTCATGTGATGTTTCACGATGTTTTTCCCATTCGTGGAGCGTGTGACACATCCAGTCCACGGGCTGCCAGTTTGATACCCCTGTATAGCATGTATTGATTTCACTTTATTAATATTTGCAGGATCTTCAATTTGCAAGGATTTAGGATGGTGCAGGTTGCAGATTATTGGCGTATGTCTTATGTGTCTAAAGTGCAGATAACTATAATTTTCTCCTGGGAGTGTTCTCAGTTCCTCTTTAGATACTCTGATCTTAGTCCACAGTATTGTTGAGTTCTTTTGGACCTTCCACCT
>QLTV01003831.1:234804-252743 GCA_003457575.1 Thermophis baileyi | reverse complement strand
AGAGACAGACACAGAGAGAGACACAGAAAGGGGCAGAGAGAGACACACAGAGACAGGGGGGAGAGACACAGAGAGATACAGAGGTGGGGAGAGGGGAGAGACACACACAGAGAGAGATACAGAGAGGGGGGAAGATAGGGAGAGAGAGACAGAGATACAAAGAGAGAGGGGGGAAATAGAGGGGGAGAGAGACAGAGACACAGAGAGAGATACAGAGGGGAGAGAGAGAGACACAGAGAGATACAGAGAGGGTGGGAGATAGAGAAGGGGAGAGAGAGACACACACAGAGAGAGATACAGAGAGGGGGGAGGGGGGAGAGAGAGACACACACACAGAGTGAGTGAGAGAGAGAGAGAGAGAGAGAGAGAGAGAGAGAGAGAGAGAGAGAGAGAGAGAGAGATACAGAGAGGGGGGGAGAGAAAGAGGGAGAGAGAGAGAAGAGCGAGAGAGATACACACAGAGAGGGGGGAGCCAGCAATAAATAAATACCCGGGCAATGCCGGGTTATCAGCTAGTGTATACTAAATTTCACACAGACTTCAGTTTTTTTCTCAGCTTCTTGTAATTTTAGGAAAACTGTTGTAAGTTTTTAGAATTCATCAGTCCAAATGTAGCAGGTTTTTCTCATGAACTGTTCTAATTTTTTTTCCTATGCTTAGCATAACAAGGGTAAAAAGGCATTTGTTTTCTGAAAGATTAATGTTTCCAGTCTGATAACTAAACAAGCAGATTTCAGGTAAATTCATGCAAATGAATCTATACTTCTCTTTTCCCTCCTGTGTCAGCCTACAAAGCAATAAATTATTTTATTGTCTAACAGCTGTATACATTTTGATTCTCACCACTCACTGGAGCACAAAATGGGAGTGATCAAAACCCTACACCACTGGGCTGAAGTTTTGCCTACCAGCAAAGAGGGAAAATAAAAAGAACTAAAACACATCAAGGAAGCCATCAGAACTTGTGGCTATCCCAACTGGGCCTTCATGACATAAAAAAAAAGAAAGAAAAAAAGAAAAAAGACCCAGCTGAAACTCCATAACAGACAAAAAAGAGAACACCAAATGAAGCAACATTGTTATTCCATACATTGCAGGAATATCTAAAAAGCTCAGGAGGATTTTTCAACACAACATGCATGCACATTTTAAACACAAAAATACACTAAGGCAGAAGCTTGTCCACCCCAAGGATAAAACACCCAGACACAAACTGAGCAATGTGATATATGCAGTACAATGCAGTGAAACATGTGCAGATCTAGATCTGTACATTGGAGAAACAAAACAACCACAAACACATGGCATAACATAGGAGAACAAACCCATAAGGACAAAATTCAGCAGTCCACCTCCATTTGAAAGACAAAGGTCACTCTTTTTAAGACAGCAAAGTCCACATTCTGTACAGAGAGGACCACTAGTTTGAAAGAGGGGTAAAAGAGGCCATCTATATTAAAATTGATCAGCCCTTGCTCAACAGAGGGGAAGGGATACTACACCTCCTGTGTACAACACAGTCCTTTTAGCAGTTCCAAGAAGATTCCACACCCCTTTGCACTCTGATTCAAGTGACCCTAAAGGTACAGATAAACCCGAAGTGGCCTCAACAACTCTCAGAGAGCCAACAACCGACCTTCAGAGTGCTAAAGACCGGATGACTACAAAGACTATAAATCCTTTCATTCCCCACCATTCAGTCGTAACTGAAAAAACTTCTTGAATGAAAAGTGAAATATCTTCAAGGAAAAAACAAAGAAAGTCCAGTTGCCTTTTGGAAAGCACTTTTGAGACAACCATGACCTGGATGACTGAGAATCTCATAAACATCTAACAGCTCTATAGTTCAGAGATAGATTCTCTCTCTAATGGAACTATTATTAGCATCTATTACAGTGCTAATTAGAATGACCTAAATGCTACTCAAATGGCTACAAAACTCCTTATAGAGTTAATCAAAGGCTTCAGTTAAACTTAATGACTGCCTCTTATGGTGAACAACTCTTGAGTCTTCTTCCTGGACTTTTCAGTTCTTCTTCTCTCCTTGGGATACATGTAAAGTAGACAGAACCCCAAATGTGTTGTCCCATTTGCAAGTGGAACCAAACTATTAGAAAGTGCAAAAGATGGTGGATGCATAAAGATTTAGAATCCATAGGAGCTTGAAACAATCTTATAGATCACTTGTTCATACCACTGTTCAATGTACAAATCTATGAAACCATTCTCATAGGTTACCATTCAGATGTAACACCTTACATATCATCTTTTAGAAAGTTCAGGCTTTTAAACATAATTTTAAATTGTGATTTTTGTTCTCTAAAATTGCAATTCTCTATCATTGCAAATTTGTTTACAAATATCCCATTAATTAGCCAATTTTAATTATTATGTTGAATAAACCTAGGGAATCCCACTCAATATTTCCCTCTAGGACAATGAAGAAGCATTTACAAGCACCCTTTAGGTCCTCTTTCTCAGCCAATTGCAAATCCATTAAATCTAAGAACCATTTAGCTCCTATTTATGAAACTTGTCCATAAGAGATCTTGCTACATTCTTCATTCAATTTAGGGAAATCTACATTCCTACCATCCACTTGTCTACCAAAATGATCACTTCATCATTCAAAGACCTGAATATCCAGTGTTTTCTAACCAAACAACCAGGGCAATTCCTTTTCTGGTCTCATAGACTCTTTCAAAATTGTTTCATTTTTAAACTTTTCCTTCTCCAGGATCAGATGAATAAAGGGCATTTAACACTAGTACAGTTCCACACTATATTATTTCATCATCTTTAAAACTCAGCCCTCTGATAAGGAACCCTGGAAATCATTCACTCATTTTACAAAAATACTACTGGCCTCCCTTCTTTCATCCTGGAATTTTCCACTTTAGAAAAATATATATCAGTTTGTGTGTATATTTCCTATGTCTCTGTTTTTCTCTTCTGGGTTACTAATGAAGTTTGAGGACTGCTTATATTATTAAAATAGTTCCAGCAGAACTTCCTGTAATGGTATGTGGAAATGCCCACTGGAAATAAAAGGGGAAACTGCCATGGGACAAGAGATAAATGATGTCTCAGTTCAAAGAAAGGGGGATGGGATGGAAAATGTTTCAGAAGGGATCCTCTCTAGTTTTCTAAAGAGTAAAAAAAGGAGAGAAAAATATTTTCGGTCTTACAAGATTTGGCTAATGAAACCTTACAATAAAGATTGAGCTAATATTCCAGGTTATGCTTCTTACCCAATTACCTCTCAGAGCTAACAGTTCATTTGATTTGGATATACCTAAAATATCTATGAAGCAGTCCAATCTGGTTTGGGATTCATAAATCACAAGCATCTGTTGTACATATTTTGTGAGAATTAGTTTCTGGTTCACAAAGTAGTTCTGGAAGGCAAATTAGTGCAGTTTATAGAAACATGGGAAGAAAACAAATATTGCTCCAAACTCTATCAGTAGGGTCTCACCACTGGATTTACTTGAGAAGGTTAATTCCACACCTTGTAACTTGACTTCTTTCAGTTTTAATTCTCAACAAGTTCCAAACCAATTCAGATAATGTTTTATCAATATTTTAATTCCTGATTCCAGCATGGGCAGTATTATGCTCAATCCTATTTAAGCACTGAATCAGATATCAACATTTTTGGACACTCACATCCCCTCAAATGGGATATTGGTATCAAATTATGGAGATTGAAGTGAATAAGGAGAAGAAACCCCAGCTTACATTCACCATCTTCCATTTGGAATATTGGGATGATAAAGAAAGGGCAACTGAATGTCAAATTATTCAGTTTTGATGAATATTTGGATATTACCATAGTTCCATAATTATAGAAAATTCTATCCATTGTTAAGCAGAGATGGTGTTATGCAAATACTGTGGAGTTAGCAAACTTCACTCATGTACATAGTGTGCTAACCCTACTACATTCTATTTTAAGAAAGAAAATCCTTTGAAAATGAACTTTAATTACTGCTTGATTTATCAAACAGGCAAAACCTAAAATTATTATGAAGAAATTACTTTACTTTGGAAATGTTGAGTTTCAAACACCCATCCAACTTACCAGCTTCTGACGCTCAAACTTTAATTTCACCTTGTACATGAAAGGATTTTAGAGAACAAAGCATTGTATTAGAATCACAAATACGGTAGACATCAAGGTCTAATTATAAAATAATGAGATTTGAAAGAACCACAAAAATGAGTATTTGCCTAAGAAAGAGAGTACAGTATTTTATAATAGCTAGAAATGCTTTCTTGTATAGCAGACCATAGAATTCAGGGCATCCATTCTAACTTGATTCCTCATTCATCTGTTGAGGAAAAGGCATACCTATCTTTGTTTGATCCAGGACTGATTATTTCCTTTTTGCTGTCCTTAGTACACCTAGTAATCCTTTCCAAATCTGTAGTTCAAATTTGTTTCTCTGGAGTTAGCTTGCAGTGCCATGCACAAGAAAAAGCATTGCTTTAAATATTCTGATCTCTGTTATTGAAATGTCCTTATCTTTCATGATCAGTTTCTCTTTTTATTTTTACCTTAGCTCTTCTGAGGGACAGTTTGGTATAGTGATTAAGGTACCAGGATAGAAACTGGGAGACTATGAGTTCTAGTTATGTCTTAGGCACAAAGCCAGCTGGGTGACCTTGGGCCATAGGAAGAAAGCAATGGCAAATTTCTCCTGCAAATCTCGCTAAGAAAACTGTGGAGACTAGTTAAAAAAGTTGCTAGGACTCAAAGACACCGCTCCCCCCTCCAAATTTTCCTTCCTTTGAGTTAACAAAGTAGTGTTAACACATCTTTAATTGATAGCCTCCAATTTGGATATTAATTCTTCATCTATTCCTGTCTTTCTTATAAGGGGCATACTATAAAACAAATACAGGATTCTTATCTCTTTCCCCTTCTGAACCATTATTTTCCCCATATTTCTTATTTGCTTCTTGTTTTTGTTAAGGTTCGTCAGAAGAGTAAGCACATATTTTGACCTTCCCTAAATGATCTCCAATGTGTCTTCAGTTGTGTGATTTTATTTTATAAACTAAGAAGGAGAATCTGAAAGGTCAGATTGCAGCTGGCATTATTTCCTGGACAGAACTAGTTGAACATCAAATAGGAGTTATATATCAGAAGGGGCAACCTAGTGTTGGTCAGATTTTTGGAAATAGCTTCTATAATTCCAAATCATTAAGCTGGGCTTTATGATTTATAATTCCAAATCGTTAAGCTGGGCTTTATGAGAAATACAGCCCAAAATTTCTGGAGCGTAACCAACTTTCTTCCTCTGTGATACGATATATGATGAGACTTGGGATGGGAGATGTTTCTTTCTTAAATTAATACACCAGATGAATCCTATTTATTTAATGTTATACACAGGTAGTATTATGTTCTAATTACATAATATACCCCCAAATGGACAAATTATTAATAAGTAATCATAATCATAAAAACATCTAGAAAGTGGATGGTTTTGGATGTGATTGATCTAAGTTTAATATCTCTGGAGATTGCTAGACAGAGAAAATTGAATATCATAGAGAAGAAGCTGGCAGTACAGTGCTTTAATAATGATTCAAAAATGGTATTATGTATCAAAGAAAATGAAGGCAGTAGGAAAGCCTTGCTTAAGGGGGCTCATTTATTCTTTAATACTCGCTTAATTTGTACTTCTGCTTTTGATTTTCCTGGGTCTCCATCTCTTTCTAGGCTGTTAGCCCTTTTGCATGTTTATCCATTGATTCATTCCATCTTGTTTCTGTATTAAACCCCAGGAGTTGTGCGTTTGTTTTTTTGGGGGGATAGCAATAGCAATAGCACTTAGACTTATATACCGCTTCATAGTGCTTTACAGCCCTCTCTAAGCGGTTCACAGAGTCAGCATATTGCCCCCAACAATCTGGGTCCTCATTTTACCCACCTCAGAAGGATGGAAGGCTGAGTCAACCTTGAGCCGGTGAGGTTTGAACTGCCGAACTGCAGCTAGCAGTCAGCTGAAGTAGCCTGCAGCCGAGAGTCGAGGTGGCGCAGTGGTTAGAGTGCAGTACTGCAGGCTACTTCAGCTGACTGTTCAGCAGTTCAGCGGTTCAAATCTCACCGGCTCAAGGTTGACTCAGCCTTCCATCCTTCTGAGGTGGGTAAAATGAGGACCCAGATTGTTGGGGGCAATATGCTGACTCTGTGAACCGCTTAGAGAGGATCGAAGGCTGAGTAAACCTTGAGCTGGTGAGCTTTGAACAGCTGAACTGCAGCTCGCAGTCAGCTGACGTTGCTATTGCTATTGCACTCTAACCACTGCGCCACCTCGGCTCATCCAAGGATCTCCAGTCCTTGCATTTAAATGCTCATTTAAGTGAAAGATTTTAAGGCCCAACTCAAACACCAGACCCCTACTGATTTTTACTTTAAAAAACCTTCATAACATGATACTAGAAAGGATTTCTGGGCTATAACTATGATGGTCTTTCTTCTGTGATGCTTTTCGCAAAGAGGTGCCAGTTTCTGAGATAGAATGTGAGTGGTAAAGAGATGGAATTTTCAATAATGGCTTTCTGGCTTTGCAATTTTCTTTGAGAAGATAGTCTGGGGCTTCCCTGATATCTTTCAAGCACTCAGCAATGGGCTTTTCTTCTTTCTAGGCTTTTGCACTGAAATCAAACTGGTTTTTTCTTGATTGTTTCAGTATGATTTTTGTGTTGACTATTTCCTATTTTTACTACATGATTTATTAAAAATTTAAGGTGCTCTTCATTTTATCACTATCTCAATAATCTTATTTATTTATGTATTTTAATCTCACCATTATAGTTTTAATAAATATTTCAAGGCGGTGAACACAGGGGTGGGTTCCAACTTACCTCGCTGCCGGTTCGCTCCCTCCCACGCCGTGTGGGCGCTCCTCGTGGGTTATGCGCAGTAACAAAAAATCTGAAAAAAAAGCCGATAAAAAGATGGCAACCGCATGCACCATGCCAGAAGTTGGCTTCTGCGCATGCTCAGAAGGGGAATTTTTTTTTTAAAAAAAAGATGGCGGCCCCCACGGACCGGCACCGACTGATCCGGTTCGGTGACGTCATCATGACATCACCAGCGGGCTGCTACCGGTTCGGGAGAACTGGTCCGAACCGGGAGGAACCCACCCCTGGGTGAACATATTTAATACTCCTTTCTTCCCTTATTTTTCTCACAACAACAACCCAGTGAGATGAGTTGTAGTGAGATTAATGGGTCCAAAGTCACCCGGCTAGCTTTTAATTGAAGAGTGGGCATTGTATAACAAGTTTGAAATAATAGAATTTATTAAATATTATTATTTGAATCCCATCATAAGGCTTAGAACCTACCAAGTTTCTTGTCCCTGTTTTTTTCTGCTAAAAACACATTTAACTGTGGGTTTGCATTCTACAAATCTAAGAATGCCATCTCTCTCCCTCCCTCCCTCCCTCCCTCCCTCCTAGAATAAGATATGTAGATGCTGCTTGGCATTTCAGCTCAAGAGAAAAAGGTAGATTCTTAGTGCTTTCTAAGCTTAGGTGTTTGCTTGAAGACATTTCATTACCCACCTAGGTAACATCATCAGTGGCATTGGGAACATTGAGTAATGAAATGTCTGCAAACAAACAACCAAGCTCAGAAAGTCCAGACTTCACAGATTTGCTGGGAACTAGACATATTCTTTTCTATCAAAAAACAACAACAACAACAACACGGTATTTGGATAGTGGGTAGGAAGATTTCCAGGAGGCCAGTCAGAATACCGTTAATAGTGAATGTTGGAGGTATTTTGTCTTTGTGTAGTCTCTTCCTCTCCCTCTCCCTCTATCTATCTATCTATCTATCTATCTATCTATCTATCTATCTATCTATCTATCTATCCCTCTCCCTCTCCCTCTCCCTCTCCCTCTCCCTCCCTCCCTCCTTCCCCCCCCTCTCATCATTTGGACTCAATGCTTTGTAGCAAGGTTGTTCCTTGTGGCAGTAATTTGAATGCATCTATAATATTCTCTCGTCTTCCATAACTCTTTTTCTCTTGAAATATGAACTACTTACATTAGTATTTTTTTTACTATTTTTGCTGTACTACACATTTAGATGTGCACATATGTATTTACTATTATTTCTATTTAATTCAGTCTAATTTTATCAAGGTTTTTTCCCTCCCCCCCCCCTGTGAGATGCCTCTGTGCCATTAATGGAACTCCTGTCGGAATTAAGATAATATCTACATAGCAGTTTACAGTCTACATTATTGAAAAATAATCTTTTAAAAGCTTATTTACATTTCTTTCATTAAAATTAAATTATTCAAGAAAGCCCAAACACAATAAATAATGTTATTGCTCTCACCTACACATAGTACTTCTGTTTGTATTTAATACTGCTTTTTGCTGCTTATTAAATTGATCTCATGCTCTCTGTTTGGACTGAGCTCAGAAGTAGCAGCAAAGAAAATTTCCCAAATGGTTTCTAACTTGCTTGCATAGGCAACTGACTAATATTGAAACATCAACCCATGAAACTTATCTAAATGAACTGGTCAGTCCCTTACATTTCAAAACAGGAATTGTCATGAACCCTGACTGAAGATGATAGAAATGATCATTTAAATCTTTTGCATGCAAAAATTATGCTGGGCTACATAGTAACAGAAATATCTGAGGTTCATGGGAAGTTAATTTAGTTTTCTTCAGTAGCTTGTTATAATCTGATTCATTAAACAACTACATTTTGCTGGGATCATGCATTCTGTTACATTACAATCAATAGCTTATAGATCACAACAGCTGAGTTTAAGCTATGCTTAACAGCTACTTTGGTGCAGTGGTTAAGGCATCAAGCTAGAAAGTGGGAGATCATGAGTTCTAGTGTCACCTTAGGCCAGTGGTTCTCAACCTTCCTAATGCTGCGACCCCCGCCCCGCCATCGTGACCCCCTCCCCATCCCCTCCCCGCACATGATGAATTGACAAAGGGGGCGTGGCACCAAAATGGTGGGCTAGCGCACATTTAGGCGACCCCTGTGAAAGGGTCGTTCGACCCCCAAAGGGGTCGTGACCCACAGGTTGAGAACTGCTGCCTTAGGCCCAAAGCCAGCTGGGTGACCTTGGGTCAGTCACTCTCTCTCAGCCCTAGAAAGCAGACAATGGTAAACCATTTCTGGGGGGAAAAAACACGCCAAGAAAACTGCAGAGACTTGTCCAGGCAGTTGTCAGCAGTCAATACTTACTTGAAGGCACAACCCTCCCCCCAAAAAATAAACAAACAAAAAAACAAGCAAGCCACATTCTATTTTAGTATGATGTATGAACCAATCAGCAACAGAGTCAGTGATGTATGAAAAACTTTCTTGAATTATTGTTGAACACTCTAGGCTACTCTTCGCCTGCAATGTGCAGCTTCAGAAGAATTTCATGTCTTTTGATGCCCATACAAAAGCAATGAGCTTTTTCTAAGGATTGCATAACTACTTGACCCAATTGCTATATGAGCGCAAGAAAAGATGCAGCTACTTTAAGGTATTGCAAACAGGTGCTAGAATTACTACCTTATGTTCCAAAGCTGATTTTGAAGATTTAACTGCTATATAATTCTGGTGTTGACTACATATTTCTCTCCCCCCCCCAACAAACTGAATCAGGAATTTTATTTGTCAATAAATGTGTTAATTCTACTGAATACTGCAAATAAGGAATTCATCCATATACTTTGGGGAACAATAATAATGCTTTTACTTTGCAGACATCAACTGATTTTTAAAAAGAGCAGTTGTTGAGTGGAACATTTGCTTAAAAATGCAGGTGCAGGACTTCTTTCTGCCACTTTTGGATTAGCTCAGAAAATAACCTGGCTAGTTTTCAAACACTGAGAAATCATTGGCTTATTTCTGTCAGACTTTAAACACAGATTGTCTCCTCCAAGCCCTCTCCAACCTTCTAATATTGTCAAACTCTCATTTCCTATCAAATATACTGACCTTAATGATTGGAAGTGGCAATACTGTGATGGAACTCAAAGGGAAAGAAATAAGGAAAATCTCTGAAGCTACAGCAGGGAAGGAAGTATTGTCCCCTTTAAAGGAATGCCTGGAAAGACTATTATAATGCTAATAATCTTGGGGGCAAAAACCCACTATTTTCAGGAGCTACTATTGCTTCTCTGACGTAACTTACCATTCAAGCATGATCATTGATGGCAGAAAGGTGATCTGAAATGATGCTTCCTTCATTCTTGTTCTACTTGCTGCCACTTTCTTGGTAAGATGTTGGAGACATATGATTTGTGTCTGGCTGGGTATGTGAAAAAGGAATTTTTCTCTGGAACTCCAAGTCATAAAGAACCAAACAGGTGGTTAGCCTAATCATCCAAAAATGTGTTAGTCTAGTCTAGGAGAATGTTTGTTTTGGTGTGGAGAGAACCCCAGGAAATTAACCAACCCTAGAGAAAGGTAAAGAATCAGCAGCATAAGGATGGCAATGGAGTCAATCAAACCATTTTGATTGTTTTATAGCTGCCCATTTCACACTGTGACTCTGGGTAGAATACACAGTAAAAAAAAAACAAATATTCAAAAGAATTAACAAAGGCATTAAAAATTCAATTCGAACAGTTAAAAAACTAAAAAGCATGGGAGAGGGCATTCTAAATTTCAGCACACTGGAACCATTCAATGGACTCCACATTTCCATGAAATTCTTAGACCAGATATCAACAGCAAGTTTTAAGAGCCTTCCAAAAGGCCAGCAGGGTTGGGGCACTCTAACTTTGTAGGGAATGATATTCAAAAGGACAGGTGCCCCAGTAGAAAAGGGATCCTGTCAAATGAAGCTCATAGGACCACAATACATGTAACTGGAATATTGCCATTGTCTTTCAAGGAGGCAGTGGTTCTCCCAACTCTAAAACTATTCTTACTAGTACTAGAGAATTATATCAGCTCTCACCCATTTGCAAATATCCCTTTTAGGGACAGGTGTGGTGCTTGAAAGAGTGGCATTTCTGTAGTTTGCACATGTTCTTGAGAAGGTTGCTAATTCTTTTCATCTCATAATTTTTCTATCTAGATTCACACTTGGCTTTCCAGGCCAGAAACTAAGAGCCTGTGAGTTCTATTGATAGTCTTATGGACCATCTCCAAAAGATGGATTGAGTAGCTGCCTATTTCATTCCTAACTGCAGTGTCAGAGAGTTGGGGGACTGTATTTCTATACAGATATCTTGTGAGATGATATAAGGCACTGTGGGTGACAGTTTGTCTCCAGGGCTTTTTAAACATCTATATGATGTTGTTGGGAGAAGTTACCAGAATTTGGAGATGTGGTGTTATCAATATGCAAATATAGCTCTAATCAAAATCCATTTGAAACTAGGTAGTTTTCAAACCTTTTTAAAAACTGCAATTGTAAAACCTTTTGGAGAAGGTTTTTTTTAATACAGAAGGCAAAAGCCGCTGTCCTTGGTACTTAATAGTCTCATCTTAATGCAGCGGTTCTCAAACTGTGGGTCTCGACCCCTTTGGGGGTTGAATGACCCTTTCACAGGGGTCACCTAAGCACACGCTAGCCCGCCATCTTGGTGCCACGCCCCTTTGTTACCTCATTGCATGCGGGGAGGGGGCGGGGCAGGGGTCACAGCGGCAGGGCAGGGGTCGCGGCATTAGGAAGGTTGAGAACCACTGTCTTAATGCATTAGGGTCTCCCATACTTAAGGAAAGCACAGAGATATTATTTTGTTATTGATAGTTATATAAATAATTTATTTTAATAATATGTTTCAACCATCTTGTGCAGTTAACTTTCATAATTTCAGAGTCTTTTGAGCATTTTGGAATATGCTATTTAGAAGGAAGTGTTGCAACTCAATTGTTGAGCACATAATTACATTCAGAAGATTATGTATTTCATTGCTTCTTAGGAAATAATAAATAGTACAATAGGAAATATATCTCTGGCTGAGACAATTGAGAATACCTAGCAGATGATACAGGCACTGATAGCCCAGGTTAGAGAATCCTGTCTAAGGCAATTTCATATGTTCATATACATAAAACTATATAGACTGCTTTGTGAATCATGAAGTTATGCTGAACAACGTGTGAATTCTGAAGTAACCTGACAACATCCTGTTATGTATTTCTGGCCAAGTGATGGCATGTGATGCTGTGAAGGTTCTTCCTTAGTATCTGGAGGCTGTGGGGACCTGAAGAAGTAACAAAAGGCTCAGGCTCAATACCAGCAAGACAAAATTCCTGTGGGGTTTAGAAGCCCTCAGATCTTGAAGAATTCCAACATTAATTGTGGATTAATTCCTTCAGAGAAAACTGATGCAGAATTTGGAGTACTTCTCACTCCTGCTCAAAGGAGAACCTTTATACAAACCCATCTTATTGTATGCCAATTGCACCCTTTCCTGGATTGGAAACTTCCCTTGTGATTATTTATGACTTAGACACCTCCCATTTTTCCTGTGGAGGAAAAGAAATCCTAGTCTGAATAATTTAAAGTGGACATTTAAACAAATTAACAGAGGCGAAACGTTTCCCTAACAAAGGATATGTCTATGATTCTGAGGTATATAAGTATTGCTTTAATAGCAAGACTAGCTGACATGAATAATGAATTTCCTTTTGATTTGTTGGTAACATGTTGAAAGCCATTTGGAGGACATCTTTTTCTTTTCTGGACACAATGGTAGAAAAAATTAACTAAGACCATTACTAAAAAATGGAATAGATATTTAAGAGTAGCTTATTCTTTTTCATTCAGTCTGATATTGACAAAAGTGCATGGCAGGCCCAACATTTGGGAAGGAAATCAATAGAAAAAGTGGAACTGTACTGTCAACATTCATTTTTATGGAGTAAAGCAAATTGCCTGAGTTAATTTTAATGCAGCAGTATCACTTTCCTACTTGAAAGGTAAAAAAAAAGTCTATACATCTCTGAAAGCCACAAGGGCAGCCTCTTGACAAACTTCACAGATGAGAAAAGACTACTCCAATGTATAGGCCATTCTTTCAAAACAAAAGCATTTCAAAGCATCTTGCGTAGAAACCTTTGAAAGAAGCTCTTCATTTTGCTTGATTTCTCTTAATTCTGAATGAATTTAATAGCATAGCAATATTAGTTCTGCAATATTGCTCTGTAATAGTGACCTTATAATGAAACAAATTCTAAAACATGTAAACAAATTCAACAGTAGCAGCTACAAATCATGAATAATATTTAAGACAATCAACATAATATTTAAAGGCATTGTAAAAATTCATAAACCTTTTTCTTAAAAAGTCTAATCTAAACTAAAATCTCACAGAGTAAGGTTTTCGTGTTTGCTCATGGCCATCATTGACTGTTGGGAACAAACTCAGCATGTTTCTTCCTCCATTTCACTTTATCTAAAATTGAAAGAAAACTTGACATAAATTTGCAGTGTTCAGACTTTGCAGCCTATTTTTATTTGTGATTTATTCTGAGCTCCTAAGTGCAAGCAACTCCTTGCTTAACATTTACTACAACCTAACTGTGCTAGATTTAAAAAAATGGTGAATCTTAGAATCTACTATTACTATAATCCTTCTAATAAGTTTCTAGCTAGTTTCACAATACCTGATGAGGCAACTACTCTTGCTTCATCCTCTCTGCTTCTGGGCTCAAGCCATTGCTTTCTCATACTTAATTTGTTATTGTGAAAAGTGCTTAGCTGGAAAGCTTTCTGTTAGAAACTGGAGGAATTTTTCCTTCACTGCTGCAAGGACTTTCTTATGACAATTGTTTTTTGAATTCCTTTTATGCAGACATCTGGGCAAACGCACATTGTGTACCAGTGGTGAAATCCAATTTTTTTTACTACCGGTTCTGTGGGCGTGGCTTGGTGGGCGTGGTGTGGCTTGGTGGGCGTGGCTTGGTGGGTGTGGCAGGGGAAGGATACTGCAAAATCTCCATTCCCATCCTACTCCAGGGGAAGGATACTGCAAAATCCCCATTCCCTCCCCACTCCTGGGGGAAAGATATTGCAAAATCTCCATTCCCATCCCACTCTGGGGCCAGCCAGAGGTGGTATTTGCCAGTTCTCTGAACTACTGAAAATTTCTGCTACCGGTTCTCCAGAACCTGTCAGAACCTGCTGGATTTCACCCCTGTTGTGTACTGAAGAAATGCAGATGGTTAGTTCTCTCTCTTTTGCTGATTCATTGCTGGAGTGACTTCGTGTCTGAGAGTAAGCTCTGTGTGTAGCTAGCTATCTGTGATAGTAGAGAATTCTTTGTTTGCTGATTAAGACAAAGAAAGGCTGGTAAGAAGACTGCTGTACTTCTGAACTACTGACTGACTAAACGTGTATGATTCGGACTGTTATTTGGACTGTGCTATTTCTTTAAGTAAACTACTTTTATACATTTTAACGTATCTGTTTATTGACTGAATCATTACTTATATCTACTGCAACATTACGGTGAACTGTGCAAACCTTCAGGGCCCAGAGGTTACTCTGCACAATTCCTTAACAGAAAGCATCAGCAATTTCTTCTCTTTTTCTTCTGTGTGAATTGCGGGCAGAGAGTTTTGTTACTCAAGAAGCTATGACAGTTCTGGGGATTAGACTATTTGCTTTTCTTTGTTTTATTTAATTTTCCTTTCATCGCCTAGACATAGAGGGGGATCTGAAATGCTTCTTATTGCAAAGCCAACAAAAGTGAATTATTGGAAAATTATCTTAAAACTCATTTATTAGAAGCTGAGAAATAAATAAAATGATCATTTTTGCTTTTAACTGGAAAGAAAAAAACAAGATAAAACCCTACAAAAATTGTAGTTAAAACAAAAATTATCCAGGACATAGGTCAAATGAAAAAGGGAAGGATAAAACTTCAGGAGCATACACACATATAGATGAATACATGTGCAATCTTAAGGAAAAATACAACTTTTTAATCATTTGTATTCAATATTTATATGAAGAGTAACATTTGAACTTGCAAACATAACTAGGAAAACATTGTTATTATTAATAAATGGTGACTTAGAGTATAATATAATCTTCAGTGTAGGTTTTTCAACCTTTTGGGGCCTTATTTTTTTCAGCCAAAACAATTTCTGGTATTTTGAAATATCACTGATTCAGTGAAAATGTATTTGGTTTTCCAGAATTTTGTGATAATTAATCTAATAGCCAATGATAGAAACTGAAACTGTTTTCATTGCTTAGAAAACCTGGATAATAAATCAATGGCATGATTCATTATGAAAGAGTATATAGGCAAGTTTATTTATTTGTCAAATTTATATAGTCACCCTTCTAACTGAGGGCAAATCTGGGCAGAGTGATCTTGGAGTCCTAGTGGACAATCAATTAAACATGAACCAGTAGTGTGTTGCAGCTGCTAAAAAAAGCAACACAATCTTAGGCTGCATCAATAGAGGGATAGAATCAAGATCACATGAAGTGTTGGTACCTCTTTATAATTCCTTGGTAAGACCACACCTGAAGAATTCAGTTTTGGTCACCACAATATAAAAAGATGTTGAGAGTCTGGAAAGAGTTGCAGAGAAGAACAACAAAGATGATTAGGGGGCTGGAGGTTAAAACATATGAAGAATGGTTGCAGGAATTGGGTATGTCTAGTCTAGTGAAAAGAAGGAGTAGGGGTGACATGATAGCAGTGTTCCAATATTTAAGGGGCTGCCACAAAGCAGAAGGAATCAACCTATTTTCCAAAGCACTAGAAGGCAAGGCAAGAAGCAATGGATGGAAACTAATCAAGGAGAGAAGCAACATGGAACTGAGGAGACATTTCCTGACAGAACAATTAACCAATGGAACGGGTTGCCTTCAGAAGTTGTGGATGCTTCATCACTTGAGGCTTTTAAGAAGAGATTGGACAACCATTTTTCTGAAATGGTATAGGTATCCTGCTTGAGCAGGAGATTGAATTAGAAGACATCCAAGGTCCCTTCCAACTCTGTTATTGTTCTGCTAATAACATTTGCTAATGTTTCATTCAATTTCTTTGATTTATTTTTTGACCCTATGTGTACTTTCTAAACAGAGAAGAAATGTCTTGTATAATGCTGTTAAATCTACCTGCTTGTTGATGGGTTAGAAATTTCAGCAATGGAGCCCTATTGAAGAACAATCAGTGGATAATTGACTGCCAAACAGATGGGCAAAGCTAAGGTCAATTATTGCTGAGAATAGCATGTTCCCAAAGGAACATTACTGCTAATAATAGAACAACAATATCTTCAACTTCTTGGAATTATTCAACATTGCCAGTAGGTAGAGGGAGGAAGATTCAGATTCAGAAAGTGATATTTTGTTTTCCTCTAGCAGGACATTCTGAGTCATTTTTCCCTTGAGATATCTGAAGTATAAAGTTGTGGAGAAATATTCTTAAGTGCAAGTTTGATCGTAATATGGCTTTATCCCATTAACAATTATTGTCACTGTCAATTGATGTTGAATATCTGATATGACTTTGAATACTCAAACATAATTTTGACATAAAGAGATAGGTTGAGTAGACATTACTAACTTTGCAAAGTTGCTTCAGTGGTCATTTTTCAGACACTGTGATTTCAGAAAACCAATTCTCCATCGTGGGAGGAGCCAGCAGTCAGGATGGGTGTCCTCAACCACTCAGCGATGAGGACCGAGTCTGTCAATTCTTGTAACTTTGCTGGGATCCGCCCTGTCAGACCCCAGTTATTGACTCGGTCCTCAGCACGAGTGGTTGTGGCATTAGAGCTCCTTCCTTTCTGCTGGTTCCAGTTAGTGAGTACTGTGTGAATTCTTCCCCTTGGGGGGGGGGGTTTCGTGGGAGCAGGAGTTCCGTGGCATTGACAGAGGGCTTTCAGCCCGATCTGCCACGAGGGGTTGATCTTTGGATCCCCTGCACGCCAGGCGAAGACGGCGAGGGAGGCTAATTAACATCAGCTGTTTGTCGGACATTTCGGGGGCCTCGCGCATTGCCGCGGCTGCGCTCGGCGGCCTGAAGAACGCAGTTTCATTGCGATCACACTTGGTCTGCGGCTGCCTCTCCTGCTACCCACCAACGTTTTTTCAGCGTGCTTTCTGACCGGAGGGGGAGCGATCGGCTTGAGCTTGCTCGCGGCCTCCCGTGCCTGACTCCGGTTCCTCAACTGCCGCTGGAGCTGCTGACTCGTGGCCGCCGCCATTTTGAGTGTCTACAGGCATTCAAAGTTACGATTGGCCTTTTCACCCAAAAGCCACTACGCCCTCGTAGCTTGCTCGGGCGGGCGTCTTACAACCTGACTGGTTTCGAAGGGCCTCAAAGGCAATTGGCCGATCAACGCCTTACTGCACCTGTGCCTCAGGCGGCCATTCAGTCCTCTCCTCAGGCGGCCATTTTGTGCTCACAGGGCCCCCAAATGGCGCAGCCCTCTTCCACCTCCTCTGATAAACCTGGGGGGAAAAGGCTCAAGAAAACAAATCGCCCTACCCCTGATGATGACCCTCAGGGGTCTGCTGGGCAGGCTGGGGGGTCCACGGTTCCTTCTAAGTCTGTGCAAAGGGCGGAAAGGCGTAGGGACAAGGCCCTGCAGAGAATCTGCGAAAGGAATGCATCTAAGGGCTCCTTGCCTGGCGCGTCTAGCTATGTCGGGCCTCAATCAAGATCTGGCCCTGCCCTCATGAGGGATGACCACATGGATCTCGATGATCCAGCCTTGCCCAGGCAAGCGCCTCTGATCTGGGGTCCAGCAGGGCTCGGCCTGTCTTCCCCTCAGGCTGTCCAGGCCAACTGGGCCCAGGCCTTAGACGTCAACGCACCTCTAACTTCGGCGTCTGCGGGTGTGTCTCAGGCCTTAACCTTGGACGCGGCCACTGTCCAAAAATGGATTGCTTCTGCCGTTCAGCAGAGCATCAATGCCAATTTGCATTCCTTGACAGCCATCTGCCCGTCTCCCC
>QLTV01003831.1:197334-223967 GCA_003457575.1 Thermophis baileyi | reverse complement strand
AATTAAAACCCCATACACACCGTTTCGTGGCCGGATCTCGCCAAGTTGCAGAAGCGAGATCAATGGCCCCAAGCCTGCCGGAACAGCCAGGTCTTCACCGCTTTCCAGAAGGCCAACAGGGTGGGGGTACTCCGGATCTCAGGAGGTAACTGGTTCCAGAGGGCCGGGGCAGCCACAGAGAAGGCCCTCCCGCGCGGGCCCGCCAGCCAGCACTGTTTAGCTGATGGGACCTGGAGGAGCCCAACCCTGTGGGATCTTACCGGTCGCTGGGAGCTATGTGGTAGAAGGCGGTCTCGAAGATAACCTGGCCCTGAGCCATGTAGGGCTTTAAAGGTAAAAACCAACACCTTGAATTGTGCCCAGAGACCAATAGGGAGCCAGTGCAGCTCGCAGAGAATTGGTATAATATGGGTGTACCTAGGTACACCCATGACAGCTCACGTGGCCGCATTCTGGACCAACTGTAGTCTCCGAACACTCTTCAAGGATATTTGTTTGTTTGTTTGTTTGTTTGAGAATTTTATATGGCTGTCCCTCTTAAGCAATTCTGGGAAGCTCATAACAACAGTAAAATCAATGACTATCAAACAATCATAAAAATGGTAAAACAATGCACTTGCACTTTAACTGTCCTCTTAGGATGTCCCACAGTGGGCTCCAGTTGTCTTCATTCAATACTATCTGTTGATCTAGGCAATCCTATCCCAATTCCTTGATAAAAAAAGCCAGGTCTTAATGGCCTTCCAGAAAATTGAAAGGGGGTGGCCTGCCAAATTGCTGGGGAAGCAGAGGTGGGTTCCTGCCGGTTCGGACCGGTTCTTTAGAACCAGTAGTGGGAATCCCGCCCCCCTCGCCAAACCGGCAGCGATGGCTGGCTGGACTTGCCCCTGAACAGGCTCTCTCAGCTGGATTTTCAGCACTCTGCATGCACACTGGCGCGGGAGAAAACGAACCGGCAGTGAGGTAAGTCGGAACCCACCCCTGTGGGGAAGGTGTTTTACAATGTAAGGGCATCCACAGAAAAGGCATGTTTCTGAAGTGCCACTGGGTGACAGGATTTCAGGGAAAGAAAGTGCCTGCCGTACCTATTGGTGGGATGGAGAGATATTCTTATGGAGAGGTGATCCTGCAAATAACTAGGTCCCATGTCATGTAGCATTTTAAAGGTGATAACCAGCATTTTGAATTGTACCCAGAAGAAAACTGGAGGGCCAGCTGAATGCCAGTTGTTGCTAGATTCTATCATTCCTGGAGCTAATAAGAAGCATGAGAAGATGATTTTTTGTCTCTTCATTAAGAATTCTTATAGAATATGTGGGATGGTGTCAGTGAAAAGTTCTGAGTTCTTGTATCTAGGCATCTCTCTGTGTCGCATTATAGGGCAGGGAGAAAGTTTAAAGAGGAGAGAGGTAACAGTTCAATAAGTGATACTCAGAGTGGAGTGCAGTTGACACATTGTAAATTATCTTAATTTTCTGGTTAGCAGTGAGAAAACCTGAAAAGGGACAAGCAGAATGAAACTAGATAATCAAGTACATCATTGATCTAAACTTAATCTGCTGTAGCAGCCTTTGTAAATGCTAAGAGGGGTCTTTTCCTTGCAGTCAATAAGTCAAACGAAGGTCTCTCCCAATATCTGTGTAGAGCTATAGGCCCCTGGCACTGTAGCCTTGTCTAGATCAAATGAAAGCTATTTACTCATTATTGTTTGAAATTAAACTCCAGCTGGAGAAATAGTCTTGAGGTTTCTTTTTCTCAATTTGGTCTGATAGAAAAGAAAATGAGCCCAGCCAATTCTTTTATTAAAGAAGCTCTCTTATGAACTATCTCAGTTGCTTGTCCTGAAAAATGAACACACTGTATTGTATTTCTCCAAGCTAATCTGAAAACTTTCAAGTCAATATAAAATCATGAAATGTTCATTTAGTAAGAATAGTTCACTTTATATATAGATATAGAAATTATGTAGGGTAGAATGTTAAGTGATATAGAAAGCCACTGGAAAGTTGGACAACTTTTAAGAAAAACAATATAAAGTTTTTGTAGTTATTGGTACACAATTCTGAGCCTCATTTACTTACAAAGAAATATTACATGCAGCCAGATTGATCAAATGCCTGTGGGAATCGAGGCTTACTCACTTTTTGTAGTTTGCCTTTTCTTTCCCAACAATGTATGCTTCCAGAATGCCAGCTTAACTTAAATCAAACCTGACATTATTTTGGATCATGCTGAATATTTCAGTTTAGTTGTTTAGCCTGTACAGATTGAGGGGGTGAACTATGGACAACAATGTGAACTGCAGAATAGTCAAGGTGAGATGATAAAAAAGGAATAAAATAAAAGATAGATCTTGCTTTTCAAGCAAGGAATCCCTAAATCTCAGAAAGAGGATTTGACTTAGATACTGTAAGTGATCCGGGCAAAGTTGGAAGGGATGAGACTGGATAGAAGGAACCAGTTATTCCCAAGACTAAAGAGGGATATTTAACCATGTTTCAAGGGCAGGAAGAATTCAAAAGTTTGAAATTTTGGGAATTTATATAACTCTCTTTTCTTTGTTCTGCAGTGGGCAATCTACTGTTATGCCTGAGCATAACTTTCTTGTCAGTGATTAAAAAATATTCTCATCTAGCCAAGGGATATGTATCTGAAAATTTGCAACTTACTACCAGGCCTAAGGGTGAAGCCTGATTTAGGCAAGTGGATCCAGATGAACAACCTGAATAGATAAACCAAAGATCAGCCTAGGGAGGTAGACAAAGGACAGAACTGGAAAGTTACTTTCCAAGGTGGCTTAGCTATTACAGTTATACCATATTACAGTGTGTGCACATTGATGTATGTATGCAGAGTGCTATAAAATGTTAATTAATACTAGAGAAATCAAAGCCTGCTCTTCCTCACACTGCTTTGCTACCTGTCAGATTAACAAGGACATTTTTTCTTTTATTGAACAGAACACGAAACAGTGTTCCTATTAGGTTGGCAATAACCAGCATAACTGATAACTGGATTTCCAGTCAAACCTTAATAACCTTTCAATAAAGCTTAATGCCATAAGTGTTAAGTTTTAAAATCAACCAGACTCTCTAGCCTCTGACAGGTGAGAAAATACAGGAGTTTCAGTAACAAAGCACTATCCTAGTGAGTCCAAAAGACTGCTAGTTCTTGTTTAGCAACCACATTTGGAACAGGCAATTTAGTCATTAAGTGACACAGTTGCTCAGTGAAACCTTGACTTATGAGTTTAGTTTATGGTCATGTCAGCTTTCCACTTTACAGACCTGAGAAGGTTGCAAATGCAAGGACTGGTTGTAAAGTTTCTTTTCCTCACTGTTATAATTGCGAAAAGTCACTAAACAAAACAGTTGCTAAATGAATACTCTACCAATAGAATAGAGTAGAGTAGAGTAGAGTAGAGTAGAGTAGAGTAGAGTAGAGTAGAGTAGAGTAGGTAAGCTTGTCACAAAAAGAGAAAGGAATGGAATGGAATGGAATGGAATGGAATGGAATGATGGGAATGGGAATGGGAATAGGAATAGGAATAGGAATAGGAATAGGAATAGGAATAGGAATAGGAGTAGGAGTAGGAGTAGGAATAGGAATAGGAATAGGAATAGGAATAGGAGTAGGAATAGAATAGCAGTGTTGGAAGGGACCTTGGAAGTTTTCTAGTCCAACCCCCTGCTTAGGCAGGAAACCCTATACCATTAAATATAGCAATTCTGCTTATGTTCCTCTCACAAGATAAAGTGAAGAGATGAAAGTTCATTAGAAAGAACCCAATTCAGCTCTGATTCTACTGCCTATTATTACCACTCTTAGAACTTGGATTACTGCCAGAATCCCCAAAGAAACCCAAGAGAAACTAATTTGAAGTGTGTGAATAACATTACACTGCAAATGTTTTTTATATTATAATGTAGATTATACTGTATAATGTAAAAGCGAATGTGGAATTTGTGCTATAGCTTATTAATGTTCTTGCATACATTTTCTACTTAAGGTATTGCAGGAACTCCTATAATATTCCAAAGAGCTGTGGTGGTGCAGTGGTTAGAATGCAGTATTGCAGGCTAATTCTGCTGACTGCCAATTGCTAGCAGTTCAGCAGTTCAATACTGATTCATGGTTGACTCAGCCTTTCATCCTTCCAAGGTCAGTAAAATAAGGACCCAGATTGTTGGGGGCAATATGCTGACTCTGTAGACCACCTAGAGAGGGCTGTAAAGCACTGTGAAGTGGTATATAAGTCTAATTGCTATTGCTATTTGTATTATTAATTTTACTATTCTTACTATGCTGTACCTTTCCACTTCATTTTTTTAAAAACACCTAACGTTCTGAAGATGATTTGAAAATCACAGTTGTAAGATTACTCTGTGTTGAACCAGCATTATCCTCTTGTTGTTAAATGATGGGAGACTCAGTAGTGGAATGACAAGACTATGAATTCTTAAACTATTGCTAGCAGAGCAATCATCTTTATTAGTAATACTCCCTAAGCTAATATGAGTGAACATAAGTGGCAAACATGCGGGATGCCAGATTCCCAGTTGAGCCCTTAGAAAACAGAACACTGACTTTGACTAAAAATTAAATTGGGTATAATGTAGTTTCCTGGAGCTACTGGCATTTTATTTATACCTGTGCATTAAGCATATTTAATTTACAGTTGCCTAACTACTGTTTGGCTGCACTGCTTATTGGATAATGCTAATGCAGAGACTTAATCAAAAGTAAGGGTAAGAGTGTCAAGAGAGACACCTAGCAGCAGCCATGTTAGAAGCAGTCCACCAGTTGAACAATTTGTTAATGCTGCAGTACTTGAGAGAATTTTAAGAAGGAAGTTGCTACTAGCAGTGCACGGCCTGGTTTACATAGCATGGGAATGCTGCAGAGCAAAAGAATGTCCAGTGATAAATAAATAAAAATAAACCCTATTTCATCCTACATCTACTCTCATGAAAGACAACTGATCTTGTGTAGTGATACTGTGTTGTGTGTGCATGTGCATGCACATTTGAATCAATCTCGACTCCTGGGAGCTTCCTGGACTAGTCTCTACAGTTTTCTTGACAAGATTTTTGAAGGTTGTTGTTGTTGTTGTTGTTGTTGTTTTGGCCATTGCCTCTATCCTTGGATGATTCTGACTTTGTGCCCAAGACAGGGCTAGAACTCTGCTGGACCATACTTTTCTCCAACCTTTCTCTTCCTTTGCCCATGAAATGAAAAAGAATGCAAGTCTCCCTTTACTGGTTATACTACATCTTTTTGTTCTGCAGCTGTGAGAAAAGCAGACTGCTGAAATGACCTGATGAATGTAACACAACCCTTTGGATAGTGCAGTCCTATTTTAAGCAGAAAGTATGTGACATTTTTGAGACCTACAGTAATAGCTGCTTTTCTTTGTGAGAAGGAAGTTAAGGAACAGTTCTGAGTTTTTCAGTAAGTGAAATTTTAAAGGATGGAGAGCTTTAAGGAATATAAAAATCTGATTTTTTTTTCTTACTGTTGTTAATTTTGTTTAATTTTACTAGATGGAACCAGAACTTGGAGTTTGAAAGTAAAATACAGAATATAGAAGCTATCCTTTTGTGAATCAGTTAGGAGATGAAAGTATTGGAATATAACTATGTAATATGATTTTTAATACTTTTCATCAACATTGCCTGGAACCCAGCCACTGATATTATATTGACAGAAATATGATTTAAATTACTGAAAGTTTTATTTATTTATTTAGCAAAGCATCTTCCTGAAATTTTGCCAAACCATTAAGCCTTTTATTCATTAGAATGACTTCTGGCTTGGTTCCTTCTAGTTGCTCTAGCAGTAATTTTGGGTATTTTGATTGATTGGTTTAACACAATCAGAAGATGGAATCCTTACACTGTAGCAGCTTCAAGGTACTTATTGCACATAATGATTTTGTTTCCCTGTTTGGTCTGCTCTGATATTTATTGATGTAGAATGTATTTTGCTACTCGAGTCTTGATGCAAGAAGAATAGGCTACTTCTTTGCAATTGGAATTATGTCATGAGATAAATAAACATTTGGGGGGTTTTGATCAACCAACTGTGTCTCATCATTGATGTGGAAGGCCAACTGTCAGCCCGAAAGTGAACAATGAATTGGATGACAAGAAAAGCTCCACATATGCTGGGAATAGATGAAAGAAAGAAAAAACTTTGAGGGCACACTTATGGAAGGGAGCCATGGTGATGCAGTGGTTAGAATGCAGTATTGCTGACTAACTGCCCACAGCCAGGAGTTCGATCTTGACTGGCTCAAGGTTGACTCAGCCTTCCATCCTTCTGAGGATGGTAAAATGAGGACCCAGGTTGTTGGGGGCAATATGCTGACATTTGTAAACTGCTCAGAAAGTGTTGTAAAGCGGTATATAATTCTAAGTGCTATTGCTATGTAAGGGATCATGGTGTACATTTTCTCCTCTCCTCTCCTCTGTTAAGCATCACTACAATCTCTTAAAAGATTTCCTGAAAAATCCACAGCCAGTTTTGCTGGGAAGTTACTCAGAGCGGGAATGTTTTGCCTTCACTCAATTTTTTTCGTACAAAAGTTTAGGATCAAGTTTCCTTGGGGTGCATTTTAGAGAATGTCAGAGAAAGAGGTTGTTTCTCTGATTTATGATGCTCTGCCAAGAAAAATCAAGAAAGTAGCCTTATGATGGAAAACTAACTGATGCTACTGCAAGAATCTAGAACCCTGGACATGGGGAGGAATTAGTCAGAGACACTGATTTCCCCATCCCCTGAGTGGGGTCTATGCTTGACTACTCACCATACCACCCGTTGCCCATAATCACATTACCGTCTCCTCCTCGAAGCTCACACCATTTCTACATCGGGAAAGACCCCCCCACTATCACCCATCTCTACAGTTACCTATTCTCACCTTTCCCATCTACACAACCAATCTAATCTCGATTCTGTTCTCACTAGAAATGCAGGGAATTACGTACAAAGTTCCATCCCAGAAGGCACCTCTCCCACACCCCCAAGCATTCTCCAACAAGGCTTGTTAATTTTGCATTCCATTCCATTATTGTCTTATTTGAAATCTGTTCATACATGCTGCAGATTTTATTACAATCAATAGATCAGAGCTAAGAGCAAAGTAAATATATTGTATGGCTTCAAGAACTAATAATATAGACATAAATACAATACAACCCATGCTGTGAAACCATTTTTCTGTCAAGAAGTTTGTTCTTCATTTTAATAAGCATCGACAGAAATTTAGCCACTAATAAAGCCACCTTTAGAATTTTATCTTCTAATTAATATTTAACTTAAAACTGACTAGTAATGTAGTCAATATATTTGCAATCAGTTGTTAGTGGGCCCCCTTACAAAGACTGCAGAAGAGAAAATGTTTCCCAGATTTACTTCCTATTCATTATATTAACACATTCTCAAAGATAGAGCAGTCCCAGCATCCCTTTCCTGCAGTGCTTATGAGGGGACTATATTCAGTCTTGTCCAACTAGTTTGAAAATGAATTTTATAAAAATTAACAGTATAACCAGCTGGTTAATAAGCATTATTTTTTTTAAAAAACAAAATGCTTTCAATATTAGATGAATAGGATTACCAAGCCAATATGGAAATCATAAAGGGAAATATCCCAGAGGCTTTTCTTTATTAGTGCAATTGTAGAATTGCCCCATCTTATAGAGAAAGGAAGAAGGATAGAAGAAAGTCTGTTTGGGATAGTAATTAAGGCACTGGGCTAGAAACAGAGAGAGTTTCTATTCTTACCTTAGGCATAAAGCTAACTGAATGACCATGGGCCAGTCACTCTCTCTAAACCTAGGAAGGAGGCAATGGCAAACCACTTCTAAAATCTTGCTAAGAAATCTGCAGGAACTTGTCCAGGGCTTAATGCTGACTCAAAAGTGGAAAGCAGGCAGGCAAGAAAATGCAGTGATATCATCAGTCAAATGTGATTATTTACTTGTATCATGACATCAGTTGTAAGTTCATAAGCTGTAGTTTCTCCATCGTGGGAGGAGCCAGCAGTCAGGATGGGCTGTCCTTGTCCGTCAGCAACGAGGACCGAGTCAAATTTGCATATAGCTGGATCCGCTTCCTGGTTACCCAGTTCTGACTCGGTTCTCGGCAGATTTGGACGTGGCCTTGGTTTGCTCCATCCTACTGCTGGTTTCTTCATTCAGAGTTTTCCTTTTTCCTGGCTTCGGAGTTCTGTGAGTGCCTTTCCTCCTGGGTGGGCGTGGAGCTAGAGTGGCATAGACGCAGCGGCTTGTAGCCCAGTCTGCCACGTGGTGGGGGAACCGGCTTTGGCCGCCACCTCCCCCCTTCGCTGTGCGAGCCTTTCTAGCGGCGGCGGCCTGGGGCCTGGACATTGAATTGGCCACTTCACATCTGATCGCCCCTGACGATTCAGCCGCGAGGGCTAGCCACCCTCTTGCCGCGTCTCCGCCCACCCCACCATCCCAGGCTCGCTTCGGGGCAGAGCTCGATCGCCGCTGGAGCTTTCGCTCGCGGCTCCCTGTTTCGCTCCGATTCAGTTTTGGCGCCCTTTTTTGCCACCGGCCCGACTGTTACCGCTGGAGCTTCCACTCGCGGTCGTTTACATCGGCCGGTTAGCAGGGGCTGTTGCCGCTGGAGCTGACGCTCGCGGCTCCCCGTTACTTGTGGCGGCCTTTTCCCTCGCCCCCCCTTGCCCGGCCGGGCTCCACTGCTGGAGCGTTCGCTCGTGGTTTCCCGCCCTCGTGCCGGCGGTTGACGATCCTTGCGCATCGGCATACCACAAGCTCCTGGGGGCCAACAGCTGATTCGTGCGGTCTGCTGCCACCAGCGGGGACCCCGACTGAGAGATTGGGGGGTTCCCACCTCCTCCCTTCACGCCTCCTGGGGCTACCTTTGACCAGGGTCCTATTTGGGGGCGCAGCTCGGGCTCGGGCCTTCTCCCAGATTGCTTCAGGCAGCCATCGTGTGCGGGATGTCGGACGGAGCCCCACCCCAGGGTCTCAAGCCCGGTGGCAAGTGGCATAGAAAGACCAACAGGGTGCCTGTGGAAGTTGACTCGGCTGATTCCTCTCAACATTCTGGTCGGCCGAAGCCTGGGTCTAGGGCCTCCGAGAAGGCCGAGCAGCGCAGAGATAAAGCCCTACAAAAGATTCACTCAAGGGCGGCTAGGAACCTACCATCTCAGTATTCTGGGGGAGCTGAGGAGTCTGGCGATGATTCTTTGAGCCTGGATGCCCCGGCTCTACCCATCCCACCCACCGTTCTTTGGGGGCCGGCGGGCCTGGGGCCTACAACAATCTCCCAGGTCCAGTCCTCGGTGCCTCCTGTTACAGGCCCCAGCAGCCAGTCTGGGGTCCAGTCCGCCTCTGATCTCTCCTTGCCTCTAGATCAGGCCAGCCTCCAGAAGTGGATTGCGGAGGCGGTACAGAGGAGTATAGACGCTAGTTTGCAGTCCCTGGCCTCCTCTTTCCCACGTCACCAGGACATGAGTTCGAGTTCCCGTCGCGGGGTCCTGCCAGGCGCCAGACTCGGCGTGGCGGAGGAGGACGATGTTTCTGTCGTCTCTGAGGTGGCTAGTCAGGCTGACCTACAGGCTCCGGCGGAGGAGTACTCATGGGACCTCTCTGACGATGAAGACGCTGCTTCTGAACAGCCATCCTCCTCGGGCTTGTTCCCCCCAGGCCTTTTCAGATCCCTCCTGGCCAAGGCTAGGGCGGCGGCGGGTCTGGAACCCCCTGCTCCTCAGGAACAGCTGGGCGACCAGCAAGCCGATCCGCTCTTTTCCGAAGTCACTCCGGCCTTGGACTTTGTGCCGGCTCCGCCCTTGTTTCTGGACACAGTGAAGCGACAATGGACCAATCCATCCTCCGGGCCTTCCCCGTCGGCTATGGAACGTAAATTCTTCAACGTTGTTCCGGCCTTATCGGAACTGCTTGACCTTCCTTCGGTTGACCCGCCAGTTTTGGCCCTGCATGCGCCTACCACGATGCCGGGCGAGTCGGAGGAGTTTCTTAAGCCTGAGGATAGGAAGATGGAACAGGCATTGATTCGGGCCCACCAGGCGGCTGCCTGGTCCATCAAGGCTTCCTCTACCTCGTCCTTTTTCGCCCGGGCTTCTCTCATCTGGCTCCGGCAGATCCAGGAGCACCTTCCAGCTTCTGACTTGCGGGCGCAACAGGATCTGAATAAGGTCTTTGCGGCCTGCCAATTCCTCTCCGACTCCTCACTGCATGCGTCCAGGTTCGTTTCCAAGGCTTTAGCAGCTACCACTGTCGCCAGGCGCATGCACTGGTTGAAGCAGTGGTCTGCCGATGCCCGGCACAAGTGGCGCCTGGCCTCGGGTCCCGTCAAGGGTGGACAGCTGTTCGGGGAGTCGCTTGAACCTATCCTGGTCGAGTCCTGCGACAAGAGGAAGGTCCTTCCTTCGCTTTCCCGCAAGGGTTTCCCGAGGCAGTCGCCTTACTTCAGACGGCCCTTTCGACAACCTGACCAGGGCTCCAGCTTCTCCCGGGCCCCAGGTCAGTTCGGGTTCCGATCGTGTTCCACCCAAGATCGGTCAGGGAGGGGGAAACAGTTTAGGAGACCGTTCCACGGGGCCTCCGGTAGCCGCTCCGCCGGGAGGGGGAAGTGGTGATTTCCCGGACATCCCCGTTGGGGGCCGCCTGGCTAGATTCGCCTCCCGCTGGGCATCTACCACCTCTGATTCCTGGGTTCTTGACACTGTTCGTTTTGGCCTTACGCTTGAGTTCCTCTCCCCTCCCCCGAGGTTTTTTATTAAGTGTTCCACTTCCAGGGATCCCTCCAGGCGGGTCCTTATGGAGGAGGCGGTACAGCATCTGCTGAACATTCGGGCCATCTAGCGGGTGCCCCTTTCCCAGCAGGGTTTGGGATTTTATTCTATCCTCTTCGTGGTTTCCAAAGCCTCGGGGGGGGGGGTGGAGGGCAATCTTAGATTTAAAGCGTCTGAACTTGCACTTAAACTACAGGAAGTTCAAGATGCATTCTCTGCATTCTATTTTGGCTTGTATTCAGGAGGGAGATTTCATGGCTTCCCTGGATTTGACTGAAGCCTACCTGCATATCCCTATTGCCCGGCATCACCGCAAGTTTCTGCGGTTTTGCTATGCAGGCAGGCACTACCAGTACCGGGCCCTCCCCTTCGGACTCTCGTCGGCCCCAAGGGTGTTCACCAAGGTGCTGGCAGTCCTTGCGGCCCACCTTAGGACCTTGTCTATCAGGGTCCAGTGTTACCTTGATGACATCCTGGTACACGCGCCCTCTGAGGAGATGGCGCTTCGGCATCTTGAGGTTACTTCTACGGTCCTGCGCGACCACGGCTTTTCGATTAACATCGCGAAGAGCCACCTTTCCCCCTCCACGTCTATCGCTCACCTGGGAGCGGTCATCGACTCCCGGGCTTGTATGGTGTTCCTTTCCGAGGAACGGCAGCTTAGTCTCTGGGAGCTGGCATCTCAGGTGCGAGGCTCGGCCTCGTCTCCGTTGTCTCTCCTGTCCACTCTTCTGGGGAAAATGGTTTCCTGCCTGGCCATCACCCCTTGGGCGAGTCTTCACTCTCGGGAGCTTCAGTGGTTCCTCCTTCCTTTTCAGAAGGAGGGCCGCGCGTCATCGGGTCTCAAGGTCCAGCTTCTGTCGCGGGTTCGACGCTCCCTGCTCTGGTGGCAGTCTCCGGCCATAGCCAAGGGCTCCCTCTTCACGACTCCGGACCCAGTCATCGTCACGACGGACGCCAGCCTCTCCTGGTGGGGCGCCCACTGTCAGGGACACATGGCTCAGGGCCTTTGGTCAGCAGAGCAGGCCAGGTGTCCCATCAACTGGCTGGAGCTACGTGCGGTGTCGTTGGCTCTCAGAGACTTCCGTCATCTGGTGTCAGGCCGCCATGTGTTGGTCTTGACCGACAACATAACAACGAAGGCTCACATCAACCGCCAGGGGGGAACCCGCTCCCGGAACCTCTTGACCGAGGCGCTTCGACTGGGCCTGTGGGCGGAACATCACCTTCTCTCGTTGTCGGTGGACTACATCTCCGGGACTGCCAACGTGCAGGCGGATTGGCTCAGCCGATTGACGGTGGACCAAGCCGAGTGGCGTCTGGACCCGTCTGTATTCCAGTCTATCGCCGACAGGTTTGGGCCTCCCCTGGTAGACCTCTTCGCGACTTCGGGGAACACCCAGCTTCCGTGGTTTTTCTCCCGCTTTCCCGTGAAGGAGGCAGAGGCGGTCAATGCGCTTCGGTGCACCTGGCCTCCGGGTCTCCTTTATGCTTTCCCTCCTCTACCTATTCTGACCCAAGTCATCCGGAAGGTGCTTCAGGAACGGGCAGAACTGATACTACTTGCTCCCTACTGGCTGAGACAGCCCTGGTTTGCGGACCTCAGGGCCCTGTCAGTAGCGGATCCATGGAGGCTCCCCGTCTCTCCTGCCCTTCTCAGCCAGGGGTCTCTGGTTCACCCGGACCCTCACTGGTGCCAGTTGACCGCCTGGCACTTGAGCGGGGCAATTTGAGTCGCCAGGACTTTGATGCGGATATGATTTTGACCATCCAGGCTTCCCGTAGGCCATCCACGGAAAGAATCTACTTGGCTACGTGGAAGACGTTCTGCGCCTGGTGTGCCTCCCGGGGCCTGTCCCCGCTCTGGATTCCTCTACCTAAGGTCCTGAAATTCCTGCAGATGGGGCTCGACAAGGGCCTGTCGCCGAACACCCTGCGACGCCAGGTAGCAGCTCTCTCCTCGGTCCTGTCATGTGGTCGCCTCGGTTCTCTCTCGCAGTTGCCTACGGTGTGTCGTTTTCTCAAGGGCGCCGCTAACCTACGTCCGCCCGTGGTTCACCGGTTCCCGACCTGGGACCTCCCCAAGGTCCTGGATTCGCTTACCAGGGCGCCGTACGAGCCCCTGCCGGAGGTCTCTCTCAGGCACCTGACCTTTAAAGTTGCTTTCCTGTTGGCTATAACGTCCGCTCGCACGATCTCGGAGCTGTCGGCACTCTCCGTTCGTGACGACCTATGTATTTTTCACCGCGACAAGGTGGTACTTCGGCTGGACCCCTCCTTTCTTCCGAAGGTTAACTCGACTTTTCATCGGGCGCAGGAGTTGGTGCTACCATCTTTTTGCTCCAAGCCGGTTCATCCCTCCAAATGGCGTTGGCATACGTTGGACGTCCGGCGGGCACTCCGCATTTACATCGAGCGTACTCGCCCTTTTCGGAGGACGGAGGCTCTTCTTGTGGCGTTTTTGCCTCGGTCCTTGGGTTTGAAGGCTTCTTCGACATCTATTGGATGCTGGATAAGGGGGGCCATCGCCAAGGCCTATGAGCTGGCGGCGCTTCCCCGCCCGGCGGGCATTACTGCTCATTCTACCCGTAGTGCTGCTACGTCTGCTGCTTGGGCTACCCGCTGTTCCTTGGAGGATTTGTGCCGGGCGGCGGTTTGGGCCTCCCCTTCCCAGTTTATCCGGCACTATAGGATTGACAAGTATGCGTCGGCTGACGCTGCCTTCGGGCGGAGGGTGCTGCAGAGGGTCGTCGAGGCTTCTGTCTGATAGGGCCCTCCCACTGGGACTACAAGCTTTGGTATGTCCCATCCTGACTGCTGGCTCCTCCCACGATGGAGAAGGGGCGTTGGTCTTACCTGAGACGCCTCTTCTCATCAGGAGGAGCCAGCAGTCAGTCCCTCCCTTTGTTCTTTTGTTTGGCTTCGTAGTTTGAGATTCTATGGTTGCCTTTTTCCGTTACCTTTCGTTTTTCGGGTTTTTTTTCTCTTTTTGGGCCAGTTGGCCTTTTTGTTGGGATGTGAGCTCGCCCTCCTTTTTGGGGGGGGGGGCGCCCCTTTTTGTTTATTGGCCGCACCGAGTCTTCTCTTCGGATTCGTCAGAACTGGGTAACCAGGAAGCAGATCCGGCTATATGCAAATTTGACTCGGTCCTCGTTGCTGACGGACAAGGACAGCCCATCCTGACTGCTGGCTCCTCCTGATGAGAAGAGGCGTATCAGGTAAGACCAACGCCCCTTTTGTGTGATTACATCATATGCATGTTCTCATTACCCCCTTCTCCCCTATTAGCTATGTTTATGATGGAATATACACATAGGGAAGCAGCGGAGAGGAGTCTTGGCAACACAGAGCTTTCGCCGGTGGCTGAGAGAGGCCCACATTAAGAGCCTGTGCAATCCAGAGCTGAATGGGTGAGGTTCAGGGTAGCCACATCTTAGTCTCTCAGGATATATCTAGCAGGTTAGAAGGTTATATATTTAGTTTGGCAAGATTCTGTCTACTAGATAGAAGGCTTGGACTCAGTTGGATTTTGCTGTGTTGTCCTTAGGTTTGGATCTGACAGTGATGTATCCCACTGCTTGGCAGTCATTCCTTGTAAATCAGCAGAAAACTGAGGACTTTCTAAAACATTTTCAAGAAGATTTTCTACTCTGAGTGGAAATATTAATGTAAACATTTATTGGTGGCTCTGAGTGTGCAAAAGTCAGGGTACCCTACAGAGAGTAAAATAGTGCTTTGAATGTACAGACATGCTGAGATGCTATTACATCTGTTGTAGTCCCTTTAATTCTACTTCTGCTATAGCAGCAGTGTAAAGACAGACACTCTGTCTCTGCCTCCTGTGGTCAGGTGGATTGAGCCTGGAGAACTAGTTCAGGAAATGTGCTGGTGAGAGCAATTTAGCTGTGTTTCATTTTCTACCGGTATATGCTTTCTCATTCCATCTTCATTTGCTAGCAGGCAGCTTGGGAAACACATGAAAACAAGTTTAAGATAACGCTGGAGTCTGGATTCAGACATAACGTCAAGGCAAGGATTTAGTTAGTTATGGTTTATAAATTGTGGGTTGTTGTTTAAATAGGGCACAATTAGCTTAGAGTTAGGTGTGAAGATGTTTGATAGCCCTGATTTTCTCCATCTTCTTCCAGGTGCTCTGAAGTTTGTGAAGTGTGAAAGTTTTACTTCGAATTAGAACAAGGTTCCTCAAATCTGTCAGATTAATTTGGAACATTTAGAAAGATTTTTTCCCCTCCAAGGCATTTCTTCATGATTTTGGCATGAAACGTGGGCACAACTATGATGACCACAACTGTATGACCAGTCATAAGATATACATTTTAAGAATTATGTTTTTAGACAGTATTAGACTTATTTAATTTTATTACAAATACAGTATTAATTGAGTGTGAAACCACTATTTTGGATACAGAAGCTTTGACTTCCTGTCTGACCAGACCAAAAGATGCTAGGTTCATATATGCTACTAAGTCATATGTGATTTGTCTTTTTAGCTTAGGTACTGTATTGTACCCAGCCATTGCGGTTTGGAAATTATACTGTACAGTTTATGGTTAAATGGGCTGGGTGAAACCAGTTATTTGTAATATACTTAATAACAGTTATTAAGCAAAATGACTTAGGTCAATACATGTTCAGATCAAAATTTTCAGAGCCCTCCTTTCAAGACACTATTTCCTTCATTTATGTCAAACAAGAATGATGCCTACATTATGTCTTCCCAAATGGTACACTTTAAACAGATAAACACTATACTGCTGCAGTTTCTCTTAGCCAAATTTTTTTTCTGTGAAAATTGGAGGGGGGGCTGTGGACTGTGCCCTTCAGACCACAGATGTGCAAACATATTTTATGTGCTCGTTGACATTCTACATTTTATTCATTTTGATTGAGAAGAGGGCTGCACTAAACCTGTCTTGCTGGTGTACTAGTTTTCTACATGCACTAAATCTTGCTGTTATTTTGTGGAGAGCTATTCAGAAATGCAGTCATGGTTCTTTAAAAGATGATTGAGTGATTTCTTTATTGCCTTCCAGAAGTATGGGTTTCAGGAGGAGATCTGAAAGCAGGCAAGGAAAAGGTTTAGAAATAGAATTATAGATTGGGAGGGAGTACGGCAGGGGTGGGTTCTAACTTACCTCGCTGCCAGTTCGCTTCCTCCCGCGCCACATGGCCACGCATGCACAGTGCAACAAAATAATTTTTTTTTTTTAAAAAAAAGCCAAAAACAAGATGGCGACACATACACAGTGCCGGAAACTTAGCTTCTGCGCATGCGCAGAAGAAAAAAAATAAAAAAATAAAAAAAAATTCAAAAAAAGATGGCGGCGTCCATGGACCGGCACCAACCGAACTGGATCCATGATGTCATAGTGACATCACCAGTGGGTTGCTACCGGTTTGGGTGAACTGGTCCAAACCGGGAGGAACCCACCTCTGGAGTACGGTAAGATCACCTTCTTAACATGACAGTTGTGCCCTAATAATTTTTCATGGACCGATTTTGTCATCTTGTAAACTAAGAGTTTCGGTATCTATTGAGGTATCTAGAAGTTCACCTTGTACAACTTCTTGTAAAAGAGTTTTTCCCCCCAAAGAGATGTTTATATTTCATTTTTATTCAAAACATCTGTATACCTTTCTCATTAATGCATGAAGACATAATAATTAAACCTCAGAGCAGCAGTTTCCAAATGTATTAGATTACAAGTCTCAGAATTCCCAACCATTGATTATGCTGCTGGGAATTCTAAGAATTATAGTTCTGATATATATATATGCAGATTACAAGACTGGAAATGGCTATTATAAAACATTCAATAATGTGCTTCCTCAGACATCAGCAGGCAAAATGCATTGCTTTCAGAAAGTACTTGCAATATGTATTTTGGAATTGGACTAGTAGTTGTCATCTAATTTTTTGAGGGGAGAAATGTGATCCTTTGCCTAACACACATAGATTAGAAGAACTAGACAGAAATGGGAAAGCAAATATGAATGACTATGGGATTAAGTTCTAACTTAATCTAACTTTCAAAACAAGTGGTTAGTAACTGATAATAAGGTATATTCTTAAGACTGCTGAACTGAATTTTTGAGCAAAATATCCTTGGACAGCAGATGTGTTTCTGAGATAGTAACAGACACCTGCACACACATACACACACACATACACACACACACACACACACACACACACACACACACACACACACACACAGAGGTGATAGGATAAAGGAAGAAATTGGAATAGCCCTCAGTACTGTTGTTAATAGTACTGAAGTTGTTCATCCTGGGGTTACATACCCAGGGGAAAAAATGGTATATTTTTATTCTTTCTCATGAATCATTTTTTTCCTGATTTGCTCACTATTGTACTGTTTGAAATTAAACACTGTCATTTCTGAAATGCATCTTTCTTGAAAGTACTTTATTTTCTAACAAAAAAAAAGCTTCAAATTGAATTTAAAAGGAATTTTAAAATGGTGGTTTTTTTTAAAGTGTGTGGCAAACTATAATGTATGATGTGATGCCTAAGAACATGTATACATTGTAGAATAGATGCTTGAAAGGAAAGGCTTATATTCTGATGAAATAATTCAGTGTTTCTCAGTTTTTAGTATGGATCAGGAAGAATGGGTAGGGTTCAACCCATCTGTCATAGACTTTAAAAAAATAAAAAAAGCATTCCCAATTAGATAGACCCAGGCTGAAGATGAGGAGTAACGTTTACAAATATGTATCAGGGCTTCCTATAACTTCTGTCCTATATTCTGTTCTGTTACTATGACAATTACAATGAACTTTATACTATGAATCTTACAATTACCTCTATACTTTATTACTATTGCTTCTATATTATTACTATGTCCTCTATACTATTACTATTATACATCAATGTTTTCTTTTTGCACAGCTTGTTCTGTCTTAATTTTTTCCCTGGGGTGTGTACACGTGCATGTTTGGTGAAAAAGAGTGAATCTCCTCACTTCATAACAGTTGCCATCACTTTTATGTTGTATTGATTTTATTATAATTTCTTTCATTGTTGTTGGCTTCTAGAGTCCTTGAGAATCTGATAGCATACAAGTTTAGTAAATTATACTCCTCATTGATGAGTTTTTCATCCTGAAATTGATTGAAACATTGTACCATCATATGCTGCCATAGTATAGTGTTAACAACATCTGTAAAGACTATATATGAGCATGACACTAAGTTTTTTCTATATTTTCCCCCTTTATTGAAAGACTTCCATCATGCTTCTTTCTGAAAATAAAGTTCATTATAATATATCTCATTATATATTTGATCTGATGGTATCTCAGTTAATAAATATCTTATGAGGAATAAGCTTCTTTTCCTTTTCAGCAGCAAAGTGAATTACAAAAACTTTAAAGAACTTTATTACTTTATATTCATTTATTTTAAGTATAGGTTTTAGATTTTTAAACAAATATGTTTAGAGTTTTTATATCTTTCAAGTTATTCAAATTATCCCCTCAGCAGGTATATAATGGCCTCCAATTCCAATATCATGCCATGTAACAAATTGTATTATTTTATTTCATGCCAATATACAAATTAGAATTGACAGAATAAATGCTTATTAAATAGATAATTGGGAGAAAATGTTGACTAGCCTAGAGGATATATAATTATAGTCTAAAGAGCAGCAAGAGTAACCACTTGCTAGATAGAACAATGTAAACTAGAAGTTGATCATATTGTTTTGCTACACATTGTAAGATCTTTCTAAGCTAGATTGATATATGCAAGAGATGACAGCTGCATAGTAAATTATTAACATTGCATAATGGGTTGGTGATACAGATTTTGAATACTGACAAAGATACTCTCAAGAATCTTTGGAAATTTTAAAAAAATATTGTGTGGGAATTGGGCTGGGATTTTCTCTTTTCAGTTCACAGGGATTTTTCATGAAGGCAAACATAAAATGTTGGTTTATATTTAAAGCTTCTTCCTTTTAAAGACTTACAACTCAGGTGAATTTGTGACATATTTGTAATTATGGGGGGGGTAATATGGTTTGAAAATGGTTACAAATGTTATTTATGAAGCCATTATAAAATGATATGCATGTTTTTAATCTTATCTTTTAATACCAGCTATTCCCTGATCGTTTTCTTTACTCTATCAGTTATTGCTCCAGTATACTTACCTTTGAGCAGAAGAAATAACTAATTGAGTATTACATTCAGTTATACTAAATTCTCAATAGAAATTATTATGCCTGCCATATACTGGACATCTGGCTACAAGCCAAATTATGACCTATCTTTAACTTTCCCCTATTTTATAAGAGTTAACCACGACAGCATACTAATTAACTAATTAATATGTTTAATAGATTGTCAATGAGGACAGATTTGATTTGAAGATGTGTGATTCAAAAATGGTGTAATGCAAACTGAGTTTGAGAGAGCAAACTCCATCGAGCTGCTTTGATTCTCTTTTTCAAAAAAATCATTCATAGGCTATACTGAGGAAACATTAAAATGCTCTCATCTTCATCCTCCTCCTCCTCCTCCTCCTCTTCCTCCTCCCAATAAAATCAAAATGGAATGAAAATCTAAACACTTAATCAGTTACTAATCCCTGGCTCGGTCTGTAATAGTTAAATTAGTAGAAGCAGGTTGGTTTATTGAAAATTGGTGCTGCAAATAAAGATTGGCCATGTAGGAGAACAAGTGGCTTCATAGCCTTGTTCCACCCTTGGTTTAAAAACACTAAAACATTTAGGCTTCATTCATTGTGAAGACTTAAATACACCACTCTCATGCAGAATGTGAAATGAAGGTTTGACCCCAAGTGATAGTGGACTGTTCAAGTATGAGCCCTATTGGGAGTGCTAAGAGCTCGCCTGGTTGTGTTGACAAGGGTAGCACATAGGTATTTCATTTTATTAAGCAAGTTAAGCAAATTAAGTTGAGTCTCATACCTGGATACATTAAAAATATGAGAACTGGGATAGTAAATGATGAGCAAATGGTCCTTACCACTCCAAAATAGCTCTGATAGGCAGAAAGTTTAATGAGATGATAAAACCCTTTGGCCAACTACTCTAGATTAGCAACATAAATTTAGCAAATCTGCTTCAGTAGGGTGGTTTGGCTAAAGCTTCACTGAATCAACACACCCTTTCAAAGCATTCTACAGCCCTAATTTTTAATAATATTGTCACAAAATGGAAGTATAGAAAATGACCTTTGCCATAAATTATGCTCTTTCTTGATTTCTGGTTCACTGAATGCTGCCTATGCCTATATGCTTAGGCTCTGAAAAAATAGTGGTTAAGAAGTGTTATGGAGGAGGGGAAGGGAAAAGGGCCAGTTATGTGAACAAGCTTCCACATTGCCACCTACACAGCAGCTTAACACAGCAGCCTTATTCTTATATATAGGCTTTGAATTTGTGGATAAACCTGGGATTCTTTTTTAAAAAAATAAGGTTCTTGAAATTTGGGTAATATTATCTTAGAGCTCCAAGGAGTATCCCCTAACTTCAGTGGTGGGATTCAAATTTTTTTTACTACTGTTTCTGTGGGCGTGGCTTGGTGGGCGTGGTGTGGCTTGGTGGGCGTGACAGGGGAAGGATACTGCAAAATCTCCATTCCCACCCCACTCCAGGGGAAGGATACTGCAAAATTTCCATTCCCTCCTACAAAATCTCCATTCCCTCCCCCACTCCAGGGGAAGGTTACTGCAAAATCCCATTTCCTCCCGATCAGCTGGGACTCAGGAGGCAGAGAATAGAGGGGGGTGGGGCCAGTCAGAGGTGGTATTTACCGGTTCTCCAAACTACTCAAAATTTCCGCTACCGGTTCTCTAGAACTGGTCAGAACTGCTGAATCCCACCTCTGCCTAACTTGTAACACAAAATGAATTGTCAGTATAGTATCTTTCAAGTTCTTGCCAGTAATATCCCCCCCCCTGCAAAGAAAAAGTAGTAGCTGGTAAGAAAGAATCCTATACCTATCAGTGTACCATTAAGGCAACATCTTTATGGGGTAACATTGAAAGTACCTTCAGCTGTGCAATGGGTGAAAGAAAAGGTGGCCACTTATGATTTAATATAAAAAAGAACAAGAATAACATATAGTTGCATTATAATTATACAAATGTCTACACCTGTAGATGCATATTTAGAATTTACAAAAATATTTTAATAGAAAAATTAACATTTACTGAGTACTACTGTATTGTGACTGGGTAGTCTGTGCGTCTGTTAGCATCTCTGTGTTTTAATGACTCTAAAGCAGGGGTGAAATCCAGCAGGTTCTGACAGATTCTGGAGAACCGGTAGCGGAAATTTTGAGTAGTTCAGAGAACCGGCAAATACCACCTCTGGCTGGCCCCAGAGTGGGGTGGGAATGGAGATTTTGCAATATCCTTCCCCCAGGAGTGGGGTGGGAATGGAGATTTTGCAGTATCCTTCCCCTGCCACGCCCACCAAGCCACACCCACGAAGCCACACCATGCCCACAAAGCCACGCCCACAGAACCGGTAGTAAAAAAATTGGATTTCACCACTGCTCTAAAGCAATTTTAAGTTTTCTCCTATTTTTTTATTGTTCTTTATCCTGAAGTTCGTTTTGGCAGGTCATTCAAACCGAGAATGCTTTTAAATGGATGATGATTCTCTAGTCACCTTTACAATAGAGGACAACCACTAAAAAGTAAGGGACATATCTAGTCATGTGAAAAATAAAAGAATAAAGTATAAGAATTGGATGTCCAATTTAAGGCCACCTTTTCTCTTTTGAGGGATGTGACCAAAAACTGGGGAAAATAATGTTATGGATGAAATTCCAGTATATCTAAGAGAGATCTTCTGATCCTTCTAGCTCTTTCCTCTAACCTCTTTTTCAGCCTGTAAACAAAATGTTGAGGTATCATAATTTTCATATCTACAATTTCTATTTGCAGCCAGTTTGCAGGTGGCTATCTAGGTAAAGATAAGAGCTTTTATGGCATTCAGTTCAGGAACATTTACATATAACATTTTCAGGAGAAATGCTTCTATTTATTTAAATTTCCCACAGCTGGAGTCGGAGAAGATATCCTTTAAACAAATCAGAAATATTGCAGTGAAAATAGACAATTTAAATACACTGGAATCTTTCCCAGTCAAGGGAATTTGAACACAATTTTATTGTTGCTGCCAGGACAGCTGGATTTTAGATAGAAATAGAAATCTCATCCTTTTCCTCTTTCTTGGGGTAATACAACTTTTCTGCAGAAAAAAAATGGCTAGTATTCCTTCTGCATCTTGTGAGAAGAAACATCTTGTGAGTTCATTATCTTTTTTTTTGCGTAGTATTTCTTAGCTTCAAGGCTTAATGCTACTAATAAATGGTATTAAACACACAAAAGGCATAAAATTCACGCGTACAGTATCCTACAGCCATTATAATTTGTTTCTATTGTGCAAACGTAATGCTTCAGAGCATTCTGTATTATTAGCTTTAATAGGCTGAACTTTTTCAGTTTCTAGAAATTAAACAGGTCAGAGAGAGCATTGCAGGCATCTTGTCTTAACCAAGTAAAATCTTGGTGGCTATATTTGGTTGCTCAGTCATTCATAGAAAATACAACAAATACTCATTATGTTGGCTATTAAGCCACCATTTCAGGCTTCTGGCTATATCTCATTCTCATGCCAATATGGGAGGCTTAATAAAACTGCTATGACCAGCAAGGTTGCAGGGACTGTTGCTGTAATCTGGCCAAAGAAAGCAGATATGTTTTTAGAACTTAGCAATAGCAATAGCACTTAGACTTATATACCGCTTTAAAGTGCTTTACAGCCCTCTCTAAGCAGTTCACAGAGTCAGCATGTTGCCCCCAACAATCTGGGTCCTCATTTTACCCAACTCGGAAGGATGGAAGGCTGAGTCAACCTTGAGCCGGTGAGATTTGAACTGCCAAACTGCAGCTAGCAGTCAGCTGAAGTAGCCTGCAGTACTGCACTCTAACCACTGCGCCACCTCGGCTCTTGCATGAAAAAAGATGTAAGAGGTTGAAGTCTTTATCAAACAGGGAGAGTTGTGATGTAATCCAATAACTATGTTAATATTTTATTCTGGCTAATTATAGAATCCCATTATGGGATAGGAAAATCTGTTAAAATCTATTTGGTTCAATCCCATTTTTTATTACTTTGTAATTTTTAAAACAAAAAGGTTAGATCACTCATTTACATAGTTGCCAAACTTGTGAAATGTTTTAGATCATGAAATGTACTTCCCCCCCCGCTAGAACAACCCTAAAAATCTCCTATTCATATAGCATATATCTCAAGATTCAGAATACAATTAAGGATGAGTCCTTTTGTTGTTTCTTGTGTACCACCTGCAAATCCATCAACAGTTTCTGACCACCTATCCATCCTGATATAAGAAGTGTCTCATCTCCCCTTATTTTTCTTCCAAGTTTATAGAGCAAAGCAAAACTAATATTTACTTGGGTGTGAAACAATACATATTATGAAATATAATGCAGGCTGACATGATTATCTATATTATTTCACTTTAATTCTCATTTAGGAAGTTCAAGCTTCCTCTGTCAACCTTTAAGGTGGACTAAAGAGCACCAGTGCCACGTAGATCAGTACTATTTTTATTGTAAGGCTATAGTAACAAAAACTTGTGCTTCACATGAATGTACTTTACCCCTCCTTTCCTTTATCTTTGTGTGAACTAGGGAGGTGCTTCTCTTGTTACATTCTTAGCCTGGACTCAGACCCCATTTATCTGTCTGTTTCCTTGGGCGTAGCTCTTCCTTCATCCATATTGTCACATTTACAGCATCATCAGTTAATTGTCCTTATTTATCTGTTGACATTCTAAGAAAATGTTTGATACTGCATTTTCACTTCAGTCCTCCACCTGTGGGTTAGGATGAAGAAGGATTGCAGCTTCTTTGCAGCTTCTTCTCTAATCTATATGGAAAAAAATTCTTCTCTCAGCAGCAAAAATAACTCTAACCATAGCAGTAATCTAAACACAAATACGGAAAAACATTCATAGATTTCCCATTACACTTCCTTTGAGAATTCTCTATTCTTATCCAAGTGTCTCGCTTTTCCAGATTTAGTTATTTAAATATACATATGGATATTTGAATGTGTATATTTGCATTAAATATAAATAATAGATATGCCTAATATGTTTTATGATTAAAATACCATTGCGTATAAACATGAAATGGTTTGGAATCTGTCACCTCTGATTTTGAGACAGTTCTATTCATATCTCATTTTCCATACACTAAAGCTATACCTTGAAATCCATATATATGTACCGGTATAATCCATATAATATGTTAAATGCTGCCTTAGATCTACAGAAAAAAAATAAAAAGGATAAAAGCAGTATGTTTGCAGAGGCATGTAACACAGTCAAAAATCTTTTTTTATAGTACCATAAACTAATTTAGAAAAAAATGTTGAGATTTCTCCAGTTCTTGCTGTCTCTGTTTTGGAAGGTAAGTAATAAAAGCAGATGTTCATAAATGATCTCTCTTTTTCTGTTCCTTTTTCTTGAACTCCTTGTTTCCATTGAATGCCTGTATGCAAACAATGGTTAAGGCAATTCTGATCTAGTTTCTGACAATCCAGTGGTCAATTTCTTTTCCATCAGTAGCCACCATTTTTTTTTAAAGTATGAATGAATGATTCAGCAATTGTTGCCACAGAATCTGGGGCTGCTAATGTTTGCCTTTAAAAAAAAGCATGCACTTCAATATTGCATGAAACTACATGATGTTTCAGACTGAACATATTCAATCAATATTATTAGTCATTTTTCCAAAGCATGTTCCGTTTAAAAAATGTCACATCATCTGATTTCATGTATTAACTGCTATTCATATGGGCTTTCTTTTCAACAAGAGTTTAATACAATTTTTATGACACTCATAAAACTGTTTATTTGGACTCCATGAAGCTTTCTGAGTTTGACATAAAATCATTCTAACATACTTTATTTAACATGTTTTCTGGCCATAAAAAAATGAAAAAGTTTTGTGATGGTTAGTAACTAAACATTTTTTGGGGGGGGGGTGGAATGTAAAGAAGGATATTTAAATCAAAACTGGGTACTGATGGGTATGGCCAAACTATATGACTTTAACATCATCAGAAAAATTTGGGCACTTTTCTGCTCATTCATTACAAATGAAAATAAAAATAGGTTTAATTCTGATATCAGTAATGTTTTAAAATATTTAATTTGGGTTTAATTTTATTTGAATAACAAATGGGTTTTTTCTTTGTTTTGTCAGTTAATGCCAAATTTATACTGAACCCAACAGGCAGCTAATATGTTTATCAGAGAACAAACTACAGACAGATACAATAAGTAATGTCAGGAAGCCCTGGAGTTTTCTTTCTTTCTTTCTTTCTTTTTTACGCAGATCATTGCATCATCACAGATCTTGGTGAACCATTGTGAGATTCAGGGGTTGGGCAACACAGTACCTACCAAGACCAAAGCCTATTCGACATCCTCAATAGCTGTGGGACTCTAAAATTACATTATTTTGTTTAAGATAATTAAAATTAATATCATATTGCATACTTTCCAAACTGCAAGGGTTTTTTGTGTTGTTTTCTCTTGACAATTGAGAAAAAAGATTTTAGTCTTTTTAAAGTATAGTAATTACTTTGGTTAAAAGCTTTGGACTTTGATTAAAAGCTTTGGAGAAAAATAGTGTTTGCAGCAGACTGATCACCAGAACATTAGGACTAAACTAGTGGTCTGCTGTGAAGTGAAACCCATTCTAGCCTTTTTCTGTCAACACTCCCATGATGCTATTACCTAAATGTTCTAGAGCTCTGGAGCATTTACTTTGATTATGAAAGTTCACTTATTCAATTTGTACCTTGCTCAGTCAGACTAGACTCTTGACAGTTCATACAAGCAAAAGTATATTCAACAATATAACTCAAATACCCATGAAAAATAAAATGAGAAAAATAGAAGCATTTATTTATGTTGCAAAATTTATATGGCTACTCATCTTAGTCAAATAGCTCTGGGTGGTTAACAAAGCATAGCAATAATATATTAAAAATTAATAGTAACTGTAATCTCATCACTGGGAGGCATGTGCTCACTCTTGGTAAGCTTCTGGAAGAGTTTGATATTTAAGACCTTTCAGAAAATTAAGAACAGTTTCTGTCTCTATCAGTCGCACAAGGTAGTTGTCATAGGGACAAAATGAAGAGATATTTTTGTGCGTCTGTCTGTCTGTCTGTCTGTCTGTCTATCTATCTATCTATCTCAAATGAAGACAAATATACGTGTCCCAAGATTATAATATAATATAATAATATAATATAATATAATAATATAATATGATTAGCAGTGAAATGATAAAATTAAACAATGGGTGATTAGATAATGAAAGAATATATTTTAATGTAAACGTGTATTAATAGTAAAATCACACAGATTGGATGATTGGAAAGAACATGAATAGATTTACTCTATATGTTTAAATGATTGTGATTGGTACTAGAAGTGTACATTGAAACACTGAATAATGAAAGAATGAAGGATGAAACTTTAGAATAGAATAGAATTTTATTGGCCATATGTGATTGGACACACAAGGAATTTGTCTCTGGTACAGAAGCACTCAGTGTACATGCAAAGCAACAAAGAGAAAGGACTTGATAGGTAGACAAAAATGTCAAATCCAGTCTGAACACCTGGCTGACAGTGCGATGAAGCATAATGATACCAATAACAGGGGGAAGTAAAGAAGATAGTCAGAAT